>JBAMJV010004047.1:0-105015 GCA_037951105.1 Echinarachnius parma
TCAACAATACTACCACCCTCAGTGACGGTATGGACCTCGAGAACTATTTTTTTTGGTGCTATTTTGAACCCCCGTAAGTGATTTCTGGTCACTTTTTTTTTACTTTCGTCCACGAGCCGTGAATTATTTTCGCTATTTTGAACCCCCGTAGGTGATTTTTTTTCACTTTTTGTTTCACTTTTTTCACTGATACATTTTCACTTGGCAGCCCAAGGGGGGGGGGGGGTTAAACCCCCTAACCCCCCCCCCCCCCCGTAGATCCGCCACTGGAGGGGGGGGGGCACCCCCCCCCCAATAATTTGGAAAAAACAATAGAAAACATAAGGGGACATTTTTTTGAAAAACAAAGAAATACATAAGGATTGCCCCCCCCCCCCCCCAATAATTTTGCGTAGATCACTGCTCAAAGGGTTGCCATCTTCGAGTCAGAGGTGACATTGCGAGGATAAAGCGACTAATTAGCAGGGGGGAGCAAAGTAACTGAGCGGTGTCCCCCCCCCCCCCCCCCCCCCCCCTCCTCCCATGGTAGGGAGCTTTTGCATTTTTGGACTTGCAATCGGGTGCATAAAAACATGATCCAACAACATAGCGTACAGCCAAAAATGAGCCCCGAGGGAGCGAAGCGACCGAGGGCTGGGGCCGAACTAGAGGGGGTGGGTTTGGGAGGGGGTATCCCCCTCCCACGGGAAAGATTTTGCATTTATATACTTGAAATGGTGCAATCTGGTGCATAAAACATAAACAATATGCCACATTTGTATGATCCAACATCATAGCTTACAGCCAAAAATGAGTCCCGAGGGAGCGAAGCGACCGAGGGCTGGGGCAGAACCAGACGGGGAGGGTTTTGCATTTATTTACTTGAAATAGTGCAATTTGGTGCACGTCACACAAACAGCCAGAGCAATAACAGTCGACACATGAACTACGTGGACCGGTACAGAAAAACCCACCGCAGACGTACCATACCCAAGTTACACAACAAACTGAGATTATTTATTTGCGCGCGAAGCGCGCAGCGAAAACTTTAAATGGATGTATAACTTAGATTCTAAATGTTATAATTAACAAGTATTGGCTGATACATACCATGTTTTCTTTTCCTTTTTCTTTCTTTTCTTTTTTTTTTTGAGGGGGGGGGGGCTTTTTGGGGGGGCAAAAACGCGTTTTGCCCCCCCACTTTTTGGATTGGGGGGGCGGCCGCCCCCCCTGCCCCCCCACTTCCGGCGCCTATGCGCTACACCACCGATTCATGTTAAATAAAAGTACTCACTGCTCCTAATTTCTACTCGTGAGAATATCAGAAGGCCTTTGTAAATTATTAGGGGAATTTTCACTTCAGAGAGTGAATGAAGCCAAGTGAAGCCAAATTACACATAACCACCACGGTTATGTGTACTTGACCCAATCATTTGTTTAGAATTCACAACACCAACACAACCGATATTACACTGAAGTTTATTTCCCAGAGCAGGAACCACGTTAATACTTCGGAGTCGAGATTTCAGCGAGGGGTTGTTTGGTAAGTAGACACAAGTTGTATTGGTGGACCTCTTTCGAGGGAAAAAATACGTTATATTATTAACTAGATAGATTGTTTCAATAGTTAGTTCATCTCTCGTTGATTTAATATATCTGTCTGGTTTTGTTGTGATTTTGAAATGGGTTTCGTCAGGATTCTAAAATGAATATTTTAGCTTTACCTATGCATGTACTTCCTTGATAGGCTTAATTCTTAGTCACAATTCCGTATCCGAATTCATGATGTTGGGGATGGCTGGGGGATAAGTATATTATACAGACACAAGTTATTTTTTTTAATGATTTATCCTAATCTAATATTGTAAATATAGTAATTTATTTAGTAATGTTTGTTTCGTATCATGTTAATAACTTGTAAATATTGTGATTTGCCTTTATTTTTTCAATAAAACACACAAATATTTTAAAAAAAAGTTATTATGATCTGGACATGGATGTGCAAGATCGTACGCTGTTAGCTATATACTCAGGGGCGTAGCTAAATAATAATTTTGTGAGATAATGAAAAATTGAATGTCAAATTTGAAAGAGCATACCATTTTAATGGCAGAATAAACTTAATTTGATCAAAATCGGTTCAGAAACAGCTGAAATATCCATAAACATATCCATTTGTAATACATGTGGGGCCCCACAAGTATTCGATAATTTTGAAACAGCCGTTAAAATTCGTTTTTAAATTCACTAACTCATTGCACTAAATGTGTACACAGTTTAAATTATCCACTATATAGACTGAAAACTTACAATCTCATCACTTCAATCACACATATCTTTATACCCAAAGATACATTTGGAAAATCGAAATCTATTCCATGCTTATATTAATTGATAATATGAATACAATGATATGTGAGCACCGCTGGAGTGGATTTTGTGGATTTCGACAATGTTACTAGACCCCTTTAAGGGTCCACGTCGTCATGCTTCCCGATATTGTCATTAATTATCAACATTTTGTGGTAATTTTTTTTTAATGTATATCGTGTGTTGATAACTGCATAAGATTTATAGTCCGTTGCCACTTGTCAGTCGTAAAAGTGAAAACTTAGGAGCATAATGTAATTAAACTATTACAATAGCACAGTTGTAACTACAGGTAGTAATAAGCAGGTACTGTACATGCTGTATGGCGATCGGTCTGTTTAATTATAACTCCGTTTCCTTGATGTGCATTTGAGAAATTCCATCGCCAATTTGAGTTCCCGAAACCGAAATGAAGCTTGCAATATGAATTAATAATAATCTTGATGGGAAACTATTTGCGCGTGAAGCGCGCTGCAAAACCAAGATTATCAGTCTTTTTAAACGTTAAAAAAACACAGCTATATTGAAGGATGATTTATTGTGCTTTTCCCTCTTTGCAATATATTAGTCGATTTTCCTTAATTTTTGGAATTATTGGGGGGGGGGGGGGAGCAAAACGATATGTTTGCCCCCCCCCCCCCCCCCCCCCCCATCTGCCCCCACGATCGACGCCTATGCAGCCTTGCAGGCTTATCACTTTTGTCACGTCCATCTTTTATCTCCCCTCTTTCAGATTCCGGAAACCTTCTTGTATATGTTTCACCAGAAGGCCGTTCTATACATGATCTCAGTCCTGATCAGTGCTTCAAGGTAATAACTATCGAACAAGAGGTAATGCAGTCGATTTCTCGTACGCAGTAGTCATACGAAGGAAGATTCTCATTAAGAAATGGCGGAGATAAGAGGTCATCTCAATTCTTCACGTTCAGATGACCACTCGACCAGTGATATAATTCGCTTGCCTTCACCGTCCGACGAGAGCGAATCTGCGCATCTTCTCATGGATGATGTAACTGTTCATGTGGATGAAGAGGATCACGGGGATGCGTCAAGACGGCCAAGACAGTTAGATCTTGGTGAGACGGATCCGCAAAACGACCAGATGGCTCCAAGGTTTTGGTCGGGTGAATTCTCATCTTTTTATCTGCTGTGCTTGTTCGGGGCGGCTTCCCTGGTGCCTCCCTGCATTGCCATGCTACCAAGGAAAAACCCGAACGCGGTTCTCGATGCTTACGGCCGCTATGTACTGAAGATCATACTGCTTGTTCTCCTTCTGTGGGCCGTGAAGAGAGGCATATGTCTCCTGCGCAGGAGACATGAGCTCCATGAAAATGGGTACATCTTTTGGCCCCATCGCTGTAGCCACTGTGCAATGCTCCTCAAACGAATTCAGAATTACGGAAAATCAACACCGAGCGAAAATGGAGATACCATCATGTCAACGATCGCCTCTGGGGGCATTGACATCAACACCAAAACCACCTTGAAAGCGTCTCACAAGTCGGCTTATTATGTCACTTGCGTATTTGCTATAATTCTAATTTGTCTGTACATTGTGTGTGTTGCCGCAGCTGTAGCCTGTGTTTCGAGTAGGCCCGGGCGCAGCGAAGGGGATGCAGACAATACACCTTTGGAAACGGCATTATCAGTCGTACTGTTCGCTGTAACATTCATAGCTATAACTTTTCTTAGCTTCTACTTCATTCCCATCTTCAATGACGCATATTTCATCTCGTCTGCAGACCTCCGAAGATCCCTCCTTCTTTTCACTGGAGTCTCCATATGGTTTATGACAGCCCACCTTGTGTCACCATTTGACGCTCTGAAAAACGGACATAACAATACAACATACTACTGCTCACTCGACACCAAGTTAGGGCACCTTCTAGTAGGTGCTATACACATCGCGGAACCTTTTGAGGTGGAGTTACCAATCATGATTTGCTGGATGTTGTTAGAACTATGGTCTCGGTCACTACCTCGATATCTCTTACCGCTGACCCAGAGCATGAACAAACGTTACCCTCCTTCTTCACTGAGGCGTCATCTTCGACTTCAAAGTTTATTTGCACTTCTTTGTTCTCTGACATTGCTGCCTGTGAAAAGGATGTCACATAAGGATCGCAGGCCTTCCATTACAGTTATCAATTCTGCTATGTATGGAAGCACGGTTTCGTTTTCATCCACATCTTCTGTCAACAATGCCAATGGGAGAGACATTTTACACAATTCATCTCAAGGTGACGATGCAAGCGTGGCTATTGTACTTCTGAATCGTCGTTGGTTTATAATGACACACAGCGCAGTCCAAACGTGAAGCGTCCCTGGTCCAACACTATTGAACTTGTCGTTGGAATATCGGTGATGATTAGTGCCTTCTATTTCGCAATGAGTAATTTCGTCATCTCCACGACCACGACATGGCCAGATGATGGAGGATTAAGAGGTCGATACATACAGTGGACGTTCCGCATCGCTTTCTTCTCTCCCTTGATTTTTCTCATCCTCAAGCAGCGGAGGATTACGCGCGACCGGATGGACAGTTCCTACAGAACAAGGCGCGGCGGTGGACAGTCTTCGGAATATGAGGCGCTAGAGATATCCGGAAGTGAAAAATTGCTTATTTTCACAGCGGTTATGTCCTGTTTATACGAATTCGCCTGCTTCATCGCCTCGTTATCCAACCTGACCAGTTACGCGGTCGGCACGTCTCGCGATCTCATCGCTCTGAATGTGGTCAGCATTCTCACTTGTGTCTTCAGCTGTTTCCGCAAAAGCTACGAGACGCTCTTCCTCTTGTGCGTCCAGCGACAGCATTTCAGCCGCGAACGGGAGGTGAGTCTGACCATATCCTGTTTGTTGTGCGTTGGGGTGGCTAACGTCACCCAGTGGTTGTGGGACAGCTTTATCCACGACGTCAGGTCTCCCGTAGCATGGCCGGTGCTCACCAGCTTCTTCGATGGCCAGGTTGGACAAGTGGTTGGCATAATGATGACGCCCTTCGTGCATCTCTACGAGCTGCACACTGCAACTCTCGCGTTTGAGATATTTGCGACTATTCGTCGTACCTCGACTTGATTAACCAGGAAAGTGTCGCAGCTACGGGGGAGGAAGAGGGGGGGAGGGGGCACGGGGGGAACGATTGCTTTATTAATTATTACACTCGTCAAAACATTCAGGCAATATCTGAATGTGTGACAAGGCTAATCATTTATAGGCAACTATTATTAAATGCAACATGATGTTCATTCCACTTATTTATAAGAATGCCACAAAGCGGTTGTTTTAATTAACGGTTCCTAAAACACATTTCTTTGGTTCAAACCTATGGAATAGATAACCCTAAATAAAAACATAGTGAGTTATTGAATGTACATCTTATTAAAATGAGCTTCATTCAATTTGTTCACACGAAATATTATTTAAAGGAATAGTACAGTTCTGGTGAAACTAAACTTAAGTTACTAAAACTTGTACATTTTATAGGTTTTTCCGTCTATTTTAAAACTTTTGTTATTCAATTTTTATAAACTTTTACTGTAATTTCGTCCCGAGAAGCCGAATGTGTGCCAATGCCAACTTCGTCTTTGGTCGATCAATTTCACAAAAAAGTCCACTCAATACAGTCGTTTGTCACACATTTTCGTCAATAACAGTTCAAGTTCGTCGGTTACAGATGCTGAGCACATCTGTGACCAACGAATTTGAATTGTAATGTGTGACAAACGACTTAAATGAGTGGACTTTATGTATTATTTGATCGACCAAAGAAGAAATTGTAGTTGGCATTAGCACATTCCAGCATCCTCGGGACGAAATTGAAGTATGACAAAAATTTGAAAATGGATTGGAAAAACATATATTCAAAACTAACTGTTACAATTCAACCATACTTTAATGGTAGAAAGACATATTAACGGCTGAGTTAGGAGGTTGTTTCCATTCAAATAACAACCGTTAACGCAAGAGGGCGATATTTGAACACCTGGAAATTTGAACCTTTTTAAGCCAAAAAATGAATGCGAGTTTTGTTTAAATACGGATTCAATAGAGAGATTATAAAAAAAACAATGTAAAAGCCATTTTGGTATATTTTCAAAAATGTGTAGGCTTTTAAATTGTTTTCTTAAATTATCGAAAAAATGTAAAGGCCCACATTTGCTATTCAAATGCTATATATTTGAATATTTCAGCAGTTTCTGAACCGATTTCGATTAGACAAAGCTGACTATGTCTTTAAAATTCATGTACTTTTCAAAAATTACACTTAGTTTTGTATTATACCTCACAAATACAATTATTTCTTGAAGTGCCCTCTCAACCAAAATACAAAAACTGTACTTTTCCTTTAAAGTACATTTTTTTTAATTTGTCATAATAATTTTGCTTATCTTAGTTTGTATTCATATTTATGTTTTTCAGTGATCTTTTAATGTTTATAATTGTACATGTATGTATATATTTCTTGTGAATCTGTAAAGATCTTTGACATTATTTACTTTAAATTGTGTTTCTTTCTTATTTAATTTGTATGTTGTTTTATTGTTTCACCTTGTTTCACCTTTAAAGTGTCAGATATTGCCCAAAATGACATTTGAGACTTCAATTGTATCCCAAAATCATTGTAAGATATGTCCGAATGATGTGTGAAAGTTTCATTGAAAAAAACGCTGCTTTCCTGGTTAAAAAAGCAAAATTTGCGTCAGCTTAAACAACTAATTAAAGTATAACGGTTATTACCGTTTATAAACGCCCTTGAGCTGAATGATTAACAATGATAGATATCGCCAAACTAAATGGGCATTTGAAAACAGTTAACCCTATTTTATTATTCTCTTACCATAAGCTAAACAAAACGGTAGATTACTTTTTTTGAGTAAATTAATTTTTGTGGAGTTAGACACTTTACAGATGCACCTTTACCTGTTTACGTTTCCCACTGTTTGTAGCCTCACATTTCGATATGCTTCAGTATTGTTTTTTAAATTTTTTTTTATCATTGCTACATGCAATATACATATCAAATTTGCTTTTTTTATGATCGAAGATCGTTGACAAAAAGCTAGATACATTTTAATTATACTGGATCATTGTGGATGCAGCTGGCGCTCTTGATAATACTGTGATCCAGTAGCGCCTCTGTTCAAACATGTACCGTATATAGAAATCCATAGGCGCCGGAAGTGGGGGGGGCAGGGGGGGCGGCCGCCCCCCAATCCAAAAAGTGGGGGGGCAAAACGCGTTTTTGCCCCCCAAAAAGCCCCCCCCCCCCTCAAAAAAAAAAAGAAAAGAAAGAAAAAGGAAAAGAAAACATGGTATGTATCAGCCAATACTTGTTAATTATAACATTTAGAATCTAAGTTATACATCCATTTAAAGTTTTCGCTGCGCGCTTCGCGCGCAAATAAATAATCTCAGTTTGTTGTGTAACTTGGGTATGGTACGTCTGCGGTGGGTTTTTCTGTACCGGTCCACGTAGTTCATGTGTCGACTGTTATTGCTCTGGCTGTTTGTGTGACGTGCACCAAATTGCACTATTTCAAGTAAATAAATGCAAAACCCTCCCGTCTGGTTCTGCCCCAGCCCTCGGTCGCTTCGCTCCCTCGGGACTCATTTTTGGCTGTAAGCTATGATGTTGGATCATACAAATGTGGCATATTGTTTATGTTTTATGCACCAGATTGCACCATTTCAAGTATATAAATGCAAAATCTTTCCCGTGGGAGGGGATACCCCCTCCCAAACCCACCCCCTCTAGTTCGGCCCCAGCCCTCGGTCGCTTCGCTCCCTCGGGCTCATTTTTGGCTGTACGCTATGTTGTTGGATCATGTTTTTATGCACCCGATTGCAAGTCCAAAAATGCAAAAGCTCCCTACCATGGGAGGAGGGGGGGGGGGGGGGGGGGGGGGGGACACCGCTCAGTTACTTTGCTCCCCCCTGCTAATTATTCGCTTTATCCTCGCAATGTCACCTCTGACTCGAAGATGGCAACCCTTTGAGCAGTGATCTACGCAAAATTATTGGGGGGGGGGGGGGGCAATCCTTATGTATTTCTTTGTTTTTCAAAAAAATGTCCCCTTATGTTTTCTATTGTTTTTTCCAAATTATTGGGGGGTGCCCCCCCCCCCTCCAGTGGCGGATCTACGGGGGGGGGGGGGGGGGGGGGTTAGGGTTTAACCCCCCCCCCCCCTTGGGCTGCCAGTGAAAATGTATCAGTGAAAAAAGTGAAACAAAAAGTGAAAAAAATCACCTACGGGGGTTCAAAATAGCGAAAATAATTCACGGCTCGTGGACGAAAGTAAAAAAAAAAGTGACCAGAAATCACTTACGGGGGTTCAAAATAGCACCAAAAAAAATAGTTCTCGAGGTCCATACCGTCACTGAGGGTGGTAGTATTGTTGATATTCACCATCGTGTATTCCGAACAGTCAAGGACTGTCAATTTCTTTCCTTTTTACAGTTTTTATTTTAACGAAATTTGTTTTGTTTCACGGTTGCAGATTTCTTTTATTTGTAGTTGATAACATTTGTTTGTATATCAGATAACTTTTCTGCGTCGTCTCTGCAAATTTGATCGTGAAAGTCATGAGATTTGCAATTATCTATAATCTGTGCAAAGAAACGTCTCTTCTATGTCGATGTATGCTTTGGGGAAATTATAAATAATGTTTTTTATATCATATAATAATTTTTTGATTGTGTAATGATTATGAAAGCAAAACCACATAATTTTCCAGAAAATATGATTTTTTTTCTAACTATAAGATGATAATAATATATACTTCATTTTGATGATTGTCGCAACAATTTGTTGTTGTTTTAGTCATTGAAACTGAAAGGTCGGACTATATATTTTAATGTTGGCCACTTATAATATGAAACAATGCAGAATAATTATAGCTATATAATTGTCCCATTTCCTGCATGACATGTAATTTTCAGTAGTTTTGAAAAGGATATAGTTTTTCTTTAATTAAGGACAATGAAACCCGGTCAAACCGTTGTTTTCGTTATTTGACGATTGTAATAAAATGGGTGAATATTAATCGGGTAAGAAAAACAAAACTATGGCTCTTTGAAGATAGCAATTGGGGAACGAATGCACTCTTTCAAATTGTATCGACAACTTCCCACGACATAATGTTGTATAACTAAATATGAAAATATCATCGTGTAGTATTACCATAATTATCTTTTACCCGTACTACATTTTTTTCTTCTCCCAGACACAGAACTTGTCAACTATAGCTAGTGACCAGAATACTATTACTCTGTATATATTATCATAGGCACCGGAAGTGGGGGGGGGGGGGGGGGGGGGGGGGGCAGGGGGGCGGCCGCACCCCCCCCCCCCAATCCAAAAAGTGGGGGGGGGGGGGGCAAAACGCGTTTTTGCCCCCCAAAAAGCCACCCCCCCCCTCAAAAAAAACAAAGAAAAGAAAGAAAAAGGAAAAGAAAACATGGTATGTATCGGCCAATACTTGTTAATTATAACATTTAGAATCTAAGTTATACATCCATTTAAAGTAAATAAATGCAAAACCCTCCCCGTCTGGCTCTGCCCCAGCCCTCGGTCGCTTCGCTCCCTCGGGACTCATTTTTGGCTGTAAGCTATGATGTTGGATCATACAAATGTGGCATATTGTTTATGTTTTATGCACCAGATTGCACCATTTCAAGTATATAAATGCAAAATCTTTCCCGTGGGAGGGGGATACCCCCTCCCAAACCCACCCCCCTCTAGCTCGGCCCCAGCCCTCGGTCGCTTCGCTCCTTTGGGGCTCACTGATACATTTTCACTTGTGCAGCCCAAGGGGGGGGAGGGGGGGGGGTTTAGGGGGTTTAACCCCCCCCCCCCCCCCTTGGGCTGCCAGAGTGAAAATGTATCAGTGAAAAAAAGTGAAACAAAAAGTGAAAAAAAATCACCTACGGGGGTTCAAAATAGCGAAAATAATTCACGGCTTGAGCACGAAAGTGAAAAAAGGTGAACAAAAATCACTTACGGGGATTCAAAATAGCAAAAAAAATCGCCGCTTCGCGGCTCGTGGACGAAAGTGAAAAAAGGTGAACAAATCACTAAGGGGGGTTCAAATAGCAAAAAACAAAATTGTGGCTGGACGATGCTCCGCATCGTCATTGGGTCAAACCCCCCCCCCCCTTAGCAAAAAGCTAGATCCGCCCCTGCCCCCCCCCCCGTCGCTACGCCACTGCCTGTGAGTGCGGTTGGGGCATTGAGCCCCTAAAGACATAAATCGTGAGCCCCCTTAGGGTTTTGCCCCCCCAATCCAAAACTGCTTCCGGCGCGCCTGTAGAAATCAATACAAACTATAACATATATCAATACATTTTGTTGAAAACAAAAATGTATTTAAGAGTTTGTTTTGTATTCGTTTACATTAACCGTATAAGAACACTTTTAATGACATCTTATTAAATTTGAATCTAGCTGTTGGAAAATTGCATTGTATGTTTAATTGAATTTCTTGTTGAATTATTTGTGTGTATTTATCATTGTATTATAATCAAAACTTATCCGTTTTTTACCACATTTTCATACTGAAAAAAGAAGAAGAAGAAATGTATAACTTGAACAGTGTCATAATTTTTTTGCGCACGGCAACGTTGTTTATAACAAGTACTTTTAAAGGGATAGTTGAGTTGTTTGTGAGATAATGAAAACCTGAGTGTCAAATTGGAAAGAGCATACAATTTTAATGACAGAATACATTTCATTTGATCAAAATCGGTTCAGAAATGGCTGAAATATGCATAAACATAACCATTTGTAATAACTGTGGGGCCCCAGTCCACAATTATTCAAAAATTTTGAACCAGCCGTTCACAAATTTGTAAAAATGCAAAAAAATGTACAAAAGAGGTTTTGAAATAGTTGTTGATTATCTCTCTATCTAATCACTAATTCAACAAAACATAACATGCACACTTTTTAAAATTTAAAATGTTGAAACCAATAAGATTTTAGAGAGCGTCCTCTTGACTTTTAACGACACTTTTTGAATGATAACAGGCTTTTTACTTAGTCATTTGTTATTTTTTTATTCTTTCGAGCACGGTGGAGTTATAACTATTAATTTGTAATGTAATGGTGCAGGCTTTGGTTACTAAAATTCAGTTTGACCAAAACAGTACTTTCTTTACCAAAACTCAACCATCCCTTTGATATACATTATAAACAAATCTGACAAAGAAAACAAAAATTAAATCAAAGAAGGCAGAAACGTAGAAGTTTAAATTTCGAAATTTAATTAATGTACAATATTATCTACACTATCATAGCATAAGAACAATAAATATGAAAACTATGCGCATTTACATACATTTAACTTTTCATGCATTCAATACATATCATGAAACTATTATTAAATTAATGATAAGTAATGATAATTTTAGAATAAATATAACAAATTATCAGATAAGTCACTGAATGTTGAATTAAGCAATAACAACAACAACAAAACAATTCTATAAAACCGGATTCTTTGTAAATCCAATTCTTTGCATATACCTTATGAATGTAAACATCAATAAATGTATTGCAGGACATGATCAACATTTGTTAAACCAATACGTCTACTGGCCTTTCCCAAATCTGAGGTAAGTTGCAGCAATACATTATTGAGTAATATTTTACTGTGTTTTAATGATCCTTGCCTTTTGACAGGCCTCGCACCTGAATGCCAGGAACGACTGGCAATGACGACTAACACACGAACAGTGGCAGGTTTTCTTATACGCGCTATAGTCTTTCACCAGCCGTTTCTGGTGATGTCTTTTCAAAAGGCAAGATTGATCATTGCTTGCATCTTTAAAATAAAAACACACCATGCCTACGCTAGATTCATACCAATCAATTATAATAATTAAATACGCTTTATTGAAATTAAGACTCCTTGAAGACATAAAACAGTCATCATTACACTGCTAATGTTAGTGATTGTGTTGCAATAATCATAATAATATACGAATGATGTAATGCAAGTGGTATATATATAGCATAGCGTGTAGAGTTTTTTTTTCTGAGAGAGGGCGCTGATATGTTTTCCAAGCTCTTGACGAATTATACTATCGACGTCGGGAGCGCTCAGTCAGATTTTGTTTTATTTTCTTGAAACCGACGAGGAATATGACTTTTTTGGGTTTAATTCCGGGAATCAAATTTGGGGGGATCTAGCGATCGCTGAAAATATCTGTGAAAGAGGGGCGCTAATATATTTCCACAGTCTATCGACGTCCGGGAGACAATAACAATATAAGCGACACTCAGTCAGATTGAGATTTTTAAAATTATTATTCCGAAAGCAAAATTGTGGTGATCTAGCAATCACTGAGGGTATCCGCCATCAACAATAATTAAATGGTTGTTGGTCCAGTTGGAGATAAGAAGGCTGGAAAACTCCCTAGGGAGTGGAAAATGTGCACTTAATGTGCAGGAATGATTGCAGTGTGTAATCCGTTGACCGGGGTAATAATAATAATCGTGTAAAGCGCTATGATCCCGCCGGGAATAGAATTATATAAATAGTCTGTATTATTATTATTATTATTATTCATACTATATCTATACTCACTACGTCACTTTCGCATTTAGATCATTAAAAAAGTACCCATGCATTGACTTCAGCGCTATTTAACAGTATGCCTTAATTTTGTGTTATGTTGGAACATCAATAATAACCTCGAGCCACTGAAGTGGTTCGGCTATTCATGCTAGTGGCGTATCCTCATGGGATGGGAGGGGCTCGGGGACATGTGCCCCCCCCCCCCTCCAAAAAAAAAAAATTGACAACAAAACTAACAACATGAGGGTGAATCCTTTGAAAAATGCAGAAATATACAAAGCGTGTGCCCCAAATGATTGCGTGCCTCCCGCAGACCCCCCCCCCCCCCCCACACACAACTCCAAACCAGTCCGCTACACCACCGATTCATGTTAAATAAACACTCACTGTTTGACTTCTTTTCGTGGGAATATCAGAAGCCCTTTGTACATTATTAGGGGAATTTTCACTTCAGAGAGTGAATGAAGCCAAGTGAAGCCAAATTACACATAACCGCCACGGTTTGGCCCAATCATTTGTTTAGAATTCACAACACCAACACAACCGATATTACACTGAAGTTTATTTCCCAGAGCAGGAACCACGTTCATACTTCGGAGTCGAGATTTCAGCCAGGGGTTATTTGGTAAGTAGACACAAGTTGGTGGACCTCTTTCGAGGGAAAACAACACGTTATTATTAACTAGATATATTGTTTTAATAGTTAGTTCATCTCTCGTTGATTTAATCTATCTGTCCGGTTTTGTTGTGATTCTGAAATGGATTTCGTCAGGATTCTGTCATGAATTGTTTAGCTTTACCTACTTCCTTGATAGGCTTAATTGATAGTCGTAATTCCGTATCTGAATTAATGATGTTGGGGCCGGCCGGGGGGATTTCGAAAGCGAGAAGAATGTAAAATATTAGTATGCATAGCGAGAATAAGTATGCAGACACAAATAATTATGATCTGGACATGGATTTGCAAGATCTTACGCTGTTAGCTAGGCTATACTGGCCGTTAAAGTTAAGCAATCGTGTTTCATTAAAGGGTTGTAGTTAAACGTTGTTGATATGTGCAACAACTGACGAAGTGTTGATAAAATGTTCTTTATTTGATCTGATATGTCACCTGAGTGACGTGTGAACAATCCATGGTAAATGGGGTTTATATGACCGAGTAATTGAACGAAAGTGCAAAGTGATATTCACTAACTCATTACACTAACTTTGTACACAATTTACATTATTCATTAGACTTAAAACATTCTGAACACTCCAATTATACATATCTTTATACCCAAAGATACCCAAAGATACCCTAAGAGAAATTTGGAAAATTGAAACCTATTCCATGCTTCTCCAATGAGATATGTTAGCACCGCTGGAGTTTGCAGTAAATTTTGTGGATTTTGACAATGTTACTAGACCCCTTTAAAGTCCACGTCGTCATGCTTCCCGATGTTGTCATTAATTACCAACGCGCAAAAAACATTTTGTGTAATTTGTTTTGATAACTACATACGATTTATAGTCTGTTACCACTTGTCAGTCGTACAAGTGAGAACTTAGGAATATAATTATACATTAGCACAGTTGTAACTAGTAATAAGCAGGCACTGTATGGCGATCGGTCTGTTTAATTATAACTCCGTTTCCTTCATGTGCGTTTGGGAAATTCCATTGCCCATTTGAGTTCCCGAAACCGAAATGAAGCTTGCAATATAAATTAATGTTCAATGTTTAATGTTCAATGTTCAATGCTTTATTTCTCATGTCACCCTGTCGAAGGGTATTGAAGAAAATCATATTTAGCACAATATAACAAATATACATTGTATACAGATCTAAATACACATATTCAAAACATATATCACAACATAATAAGAAAACTAAAATGTAACGTAAAACAAACAGGAAGTAAGTTAATTGCAAATTTAAAATCGATCAAAAATATTAACTTTCGAAAATGTGAAGAACATTAAAATTATAAACTTGATGGGAAACTATTTGCGCGTGAAGCGCGCGGCAAAACCAAGATTTTCAGTCTTTTTAAACGTAAAAAAAAACACAACTATTTTAAAGGTTGATTTATTGATGATTATGCTTCCCCCTCTTTGCAATATATCAGTCGATTTTCCGTACTTTTCGGAATTATTGGGGGGAGGGGGGGGGGGGGGGGGGGGCGCCGGGCAAAACGATATGTTTGCCACCAAATATTTTCATTGGGGGCGACTGCCTATCTGCCCCCATGATCGACGCCTCTGCAGCCTTGCAGGCTTATCACTATTGTCACGTCCATCTTTTTTCTCCCCTCTGTCAGATTCCGGAATACTTCTAGTATATGTTTCACCAGAAGGCCGTACTTCTACGTGATCTCAGTCCTCATAAGTGCTTCAAGGCAATACATATCGAACAATAGGTAATACAGTCTATTTCTCGTACGCGGTAGTCATAAGTAGGAACATTCTCATACAAAAATGGCGGAGACGAGAGGTCTTCTCGATTCTTCACGTTCAGATGACCATTCGACCAGTGATACAATTTGCTTGTCTTCACCGTCCGACGAGAGCGATTCCGCAAATCTTCTTATGGATGATGTAACTGTTCATGTGGATGATGTGGATGAAGAAGATCACGGGGATGCGTCAAGACGACCAAGACGGTTAAATCTTGGTGAGACGGATCCGCAAAACGACCAGACGGCTCCAAGGTTTTGGTTGGGTGAATTCTCATCTTTATATCTGCTGTGCTTGTTTGGGGCTGCATCCCTGGTGCCTGCCTGCATCGCAGTTCTACCGAGGAAGTACCCGAACGCGGTTCTCGATGCTTACGGCCGCTATGTACTGAAGATCATACTGCTTGTCCTCCTTCTGTGGGCCATGAAGAGGGGCATATGTCTCCTGCGCAGGAGACACGAGCTCCATGAAAATGGGCACATCCTCTGGCCCCATCGCTGTAGCCACTGTGCAATGCTCCTCAAACGAATTAAAAATTACGGGAAATCAACACCGAGCGAAAGTGGAGACCCCACCATGACAACGATCGCCTCTGGGGACTTTGACATTAACAACCAAACCACTTTGAAAGCGTCTCACAAGTCGGCTTATTATGTCACTTGCGTATTTGCTATAATTCTAATGTGTCTGTATATTGTGTGTGTTGCCGCAGCTGTAGCCTGTGTTGCGAGTAAGTCCGGGCGCAGCGAAGGGGATGCCGATAATACACCTTTAGAAACGGCATTATCAGTCGTACTGTTCGCTGTAACATTCATAGCTATACCTTTTCTCAGCTTCCACTTCATTCCCATCTTCAATGACGCATATTTTATCTCGTCTGCAGACCTCCGAAGATCCCTCCTTCTTTTCACTGGAGTGTCCGTATGGTTTACGACAGCCCACATAGTGTCACCATTTGACGCTCTGAAAAACGGACATAACAATACAACATACTACTGCTCACTCGACAGCAAGTTGGGGCATCTTCTGGTAAGTGCTATACACATCGCGGAACCTTTTGAGGTGGAGTTATCAATTATGATTTGTGTGATGCTGTTAGAACTATGGTCTCGGTTACTACCTCGATATCTTTTACCTCTGACCCAGAGCATGAACAAACGTTACCCTTCTTCTTCACTAAGGCGTCATCTTCGACTTCAAAGTTTAATTGCACTTCTTTGTTCTTGGAAATTGCTGCCTGTGAAAAGGATGTCACATGAGGATCGCAGGCCATCCACTACAGTTATCAATTCTGCTATGTATGGAAGCACGGTTTCGTTTTCATCCACATCTGCTGTCAACAATGCCAATGGGAGAGACAGTTTGCACAATTTATCTCAAGGTAACGATGCAAGCGCGGCTATGTTCCTTCCAGAATCATCGTTGGTTTATAATGACACACAGCGCAGTCCAAACGTGAAGCGTCCCTGGTCCAACACTATTGAACTTGTCGTAGGAATATCGGTGATGATAAGTGCCTTCTATTTCGGAATGAGCAATTTCGTCATCTCCACGACCACGACATGGGCAGATGATGGAGGATTAAGAGGTCGATACATACAGTGGACGTTCCGCATCGCTTTCTTCTCTCCCGTGATTTTTCTCATCCTCAAGCAGCTGAGGATGACGCGCGACCGGGTGGACAGTTCCTACAGAACAAGGCGCGGCGGTGGAGAGTCTTCGGAATATGAGGCGCTTGAGATATCCGGAAATGAGAAATTGCTTATTTTCACAGCGGTTGTGTCCTGTTTATACGAATTAGCCTGCTTCATCGCATCGTTATCCAACCTAACCAGTTACGCGATCGGCACGTCTCGTGATCTTATCGCTCTGAATGTGGTCAGCATTCTCTCCAGCGTCTTCAGCTGTTTCCGCATAAGTTACGAGACGCTCTTCCTCTTGTGCGTCCAGCGACAGCATTTCAGCCGCGAACGGGAGGTGAGTCTGACCATATCCTGCTTGTTATGCGTTGGGGTGGCCAACGTCACCCAGTGGTTGTGGGACAGCTTCATCCACGACGTCAGCTTTTCTCTGGCCTGGCCGGTGCTCACCATCTTCTTCGATGGCCAGGTTGGACAAGTGGTCGGCATAATGATGACGCCCTTTGCCCATCTGTACGAGCTGCACACTGCAATTCTCGCGTTTGAGATATTTGCGACTATTCGTCGTACCTCGACTTGATTAACCAGTAAAGTGTCGCAGCTACGGGCGGAGGGGAGGGAGGCGGGGGGGGGGGGGGGGGGGCACGTGGGCACGATTGCTTTTTTAATTATTACAGTCGTCAAAACATGCAGGCAATATATGAATGTGTGACGAGGCTAATCATTTATAGGCAACTATTATTAAATGCAACATGATGTTCATTCCACTTATTTTATAAGAATGCCACAAAGTGGTTGTTTTAATTAACGGTTCCTAAAACACATTTCTTTGGTTCAAACCTATGGAATAGATAACCATAAATAGAAACAAAGTGAGTTATTGAATGTACATCTCATTAAAATGAGCTTCGTTCAATTTGTTCACACGAAATATATATTCTTTAAAGGATTAGTACAGTTCTGGTGAAACTAAATTTAAGTTACTAAAACTTGTACATTTTTATAGGTTTTTCCGTCCATTTTAAAACTTTTGTTATTCAATTTTTATAAACTTTTACTACAATTTCGTCCCGAGAAGCCTAATGTGTGCCAATGCCAACTTCAACTTCGTCTTTGGTCGATCAATTTCACGAAAAAGTCCACTCAATACAGTAGTTTGTCACACATTTTCGTCAATAACAGTTCAAGTTCGTCGGTTACAGTTGCTGAGCACATCTGTGACCAACGAATTTGAATTGTAATGTGTGACAAACGACTTAAATGAGTGGACTTTATGTATTCATTGATCGACCAAAGAAGAAATTGTAGTTGGCATTAGCACATTCCAGCCTCCTCGGGACAAAATTGAAGTATGACAACAATTTGAAAATGGATGAGAAAAACCTATATTCAAAACTAACTGTTAAAATTCAACCATACTTTAATGGTAGGGAGACATCTTAATGGCTGAGTTAGGAGGTTGTTTCCATTCAAATAACAACCGTTAACGCAAGAGGGCGCCCTTTGAATACCCGGAAGTTTGAACCTTTTTAAGCCAAAAAATGAATGCGAGTTTGGTTTAAATACGGATTCAATAGAGAGATTATCAAAAAACAATGTAAAAGCCACTTTGGTATATTTTCAAAAAATGTGTAGGCTTTTAAAATACTTTCTTAAATTATCGAAAAAATGTAAAGGCCCACATTTGCTATTCCAATGCTATATCTTTGAATATTTCAGCAGTTTCTGAACCGATTTTGATTAGACAAAGCTGACTATGTCTTTAAAATTCATGTACTTGTCAAAAATTACACTTAGTTTTGTATTACGTCACAAATACAATTATTTCTTGAAGTGCCCTCTCAACCAAAAATACAAAAACTGTACTTTTCCTTTAAAGTATATTTTGTTTAATTTGTCATACTAATTTTGCTTATCTTAGTTTGTATTCATATTTATGTTTTTCAGTGATTTTTTAATGTTTATAATTGTACATGTGTGTATATATTTCTTGTGAATCTGTAAAGATTTTGTTCACATTATTTACTTTAAATTGTGTTTCTTTCTTATTTAATTTGTATGTTGTTTTATTGTAAGACAGGGTCTGTAATTGGTAGAGCAGTACGTAGATACTGAAAATGCATTTTTTGTACATACATTCGTCAAACATTCAGGCAATATCTGAATGCATGACCAGGCTAATTAGTTATAGGCAATTTGTATTAAATGCAGAAAATTATGATAATTCCACTTTGTATAATTTGTCCAGGAAAATTATCAATCCAAACACTTCAGTTAAAGGACAATGAAAACCAAGCAAAATGTTGCTTTCATAGACTTAAAGAGATTAGGAGGAATAATCTCTGAAAGTTAGAGCATAATCGGGTAAGTAACAGGAAAAGCCAGTTCACACCATTGACAAAATCGTGTGTACGTCAATGATGTGAGAAGAAGGGTTATGTATGTTTTTGATCGCTCTTTGACGAGTTCAGTTACTTTGGGCTAAAAAGGCACAGAGGGTATTTATGGAATACATACCACTTAATAAGTTTGGCTTTAGAAACGTACTATCTATGACAAAAGTTATAGCCTTTGGTAATAATCGGACATCTTCCATTTGTTAAGTGTTATTTAACTGCACCTTCCTTTTATCTTTCTGACATCATGATAATGACGCAGACGTTTATCAATTGTGCATTCGTAAATTATGTTTACATAAACAGCTGGTCAAATTAAATAAAGATGCTAAATACATAAATAGATAGATAGAATGAAATGAAAACCCCTTTTTGGTCACATAATGAAACATCAATTGACTATGATATAATAGAGAAATCAATACAAACTATTATATCAATACCTTTTGTTCAAAACAAAATATATTTAAGAGTTGGTTTTGTATCCGTTTACATTGACCGTATAAGAACACTATTAATGACATCTCATTAAATTGGTTGCTGGAAAATTGCATTGTATGTTTAATTGAATTTCTTGTGGATTTATTTGTGTGTATTTATCATTGTTTTAAAATCAAAACAAAGCCGTTTTTCACCACATTTTCATACTGAACAAAAAGAAAGAAATGTATGCCTTGTCATAACGTTTTTGCACATGGCAACGGTGTTTATAACAAGTACTTTAAATATACATTACAAACAAATATGACAAAGAAAAACAAAATTAAATCAAAGAAGCCAGAAACGTTGGAGTTTAAATCGAAATTTAATTAATGTACAATATATCTACACTATCATATCTAAAGAACAATAAATATGAAAACTATGCGTTTGCATACATTTAACTTCATGCATTCAATACATATTATGAAACTATTAAATTAATGATAAGAAATGATAATTTTACAATAAATATAACAAATTATCAGATAAGTTACTGACTGTGGAATTAAGCAATAACAACAACAACAAAACAATTCTATAAAACCGGATTCTTTGTAAATCCAATTCTATGCATATACCTTATAAATGTGAAAATCAAGAAAGGTATTGCAGGACATGATCAACATTCGTTAAACCAATGTAAGTCTACTGGCCTTTCCCAAATCTGAAGTAAGTTGCAGCAATAAATAATTGAGTAATATTTTACTGTGTTTGAATGATCCTTGCCTTTTGACAGGGCCTCGCACCTGAATGCCAGGAACGACTGGCAATGACGACTATCACACGAACAGTGGCAAGGTTTTCTTATAAGAACTGTAGTCTCTCAGCCGTTTCTGGTGATGTCTTTTGAAAAGGAAAGATTGATCATTGCTTACATCTTTAAAATAAAACACACCATGCCTACCCTAGATTCGTACCAATTCATTATATTAATTAAATACGCTTTATTGAAATTAAGACTCCTTGAAGAAATAAAACAGTCATCATTACACTGCTAATGTTAGTGATGGTGTTGCAATAATCATAATAATATACAAATGATGTAATGCAAGTGGTATATATAGCATAGCGTGTCGAGTTTTTTTTCTGAGAGAGGGCGCTGATATGTTTTCCAAGCTTTTGACGAATTATACTATCGACGTCGGGAGCGCTCAGTCAGATTTTGTTTTCTTTTCTTGAAACCGACGAGGAATATAACTTTTTTTGGGTTTAATTCCGGGAATCAAATTTGGGGGGATCTAGCGATCGCTGAAAATATCTGTGAATGAGGGGCGCTAATATATTTCCACAATTCTTAAAGACTATCGACGTCGGGAGCAATAACAATATAAGCGGCACTCAGTTTGATTGAGATTTTTTTTCGTCGAATCGACGAGGAACATGATTTTTAAATTATTATTCCGGAAAGCAAATTTGTGGGGATCTAGCAATCACTGAGGATATCCGCCATCAACAATAATTAAATGGTTGTTGGTCCAGTTGGAGATAAGAAGATGAATAGAGTAAAATCGGCGAGAAACTAGAGTAACCATGGTAGCGCTGCCTCTTGATAATAAGGTGATCTATTTCTTGTGGCGCTGGGTCCCGTACGTAGATTGAATTTCAACTAGACAATGTCGAGCTGTATTGGGTAGAGACGGCCTGGAAGCTAGAAGTTAATTGCCAAGCCTCTGGTGGCGCCCCCTACGATAACCTTGACAAGAGTGATTGGTGCGTGATTCTTAAATGAGTTTTGTTTTCTTCTAAAAGTTCTTTCATCTGATTTTAAAATCATATCTGTTGTTGAGTTGCTGCTATCATTTGAACAAATTCTGTGAAAGGGAAAATTAAAGAAAACAGAATGATAAATACATTTGTGATACTTTCATATTCCGGTAGTCCTTCATGAAATGTACATGAATATTTATGGTAATTAATGAAATAAATACTATTGATAACTAATTTCATATTCTTGAATTATCACACAAGTTAATGTGTTCTTATTATTTTACATACTACAGGCATGTAGAAAAGGGAGGATAATTTTTGAAACGTCAATGGCCTTTTCCCGATCCAATACACTTATCCACTATCGACAAATTTAGCAATATTTTTGTTGCTGATGTTCGATGTTTCTTTGACTATGTATTACTGAACAGTACATGCTGTAATTTAAGTATTTAATCAAATACTTGGAATATTGAATTGGATGGGAAATATTGTTCAACTGCTGTACCTTCATAGTTTATCCTTCCATCGCTCCTAACATCTGCTTCTCGTATCATCTCATCCACCTCAGCATCCGTCAGCTTCTCTCCAAGACTAGTCATCACGTGTCGGAGCTCCGCGGCGCTGATTGGTCAAACATAATAATGAAAAAGGCGCGAGATGTTAAATCACTTAATTCTTTAAACAATGATGACTAGATCTGGAGCACGGATGGTTTAAACATGTAAGGAAATCCACTACCTAATCAAATAATAATTCAGGGGTGCAGTTATAGCAACACTGGCGTAGCAAAGGGAAGGGGGGGGGGGGGGGGGGGGGTCCTGGGCCCAGAGCCTTGCCTGGGCCCGAGCGCCCCCAGGCTTTGTTTTGTGTGTGTTCGTTGTAAGATGCTAGTTTTGATTTTGGGGCTTGATGTGACGTTTTATAGGTTGCACT
This sequence comes from Echinarachnius parma, assembly GCA_037951105.1. Classification (NCBI taxonomy): domain Eukaryota; kingdom Metazoa; phylum Echinodermata; class Echinoidea; order Clypeasteroida; family Echinarachniidae; genus Echinarachnius; species Echinarachnius parma. Next base: position 22,530 of record JBAMJV010004047.1, read on the forward strand.
CCAACATATTAGGGGCACGAAGGATCAGATGCCCACGCCAGCAGTATTTAATTTGCAATGGGATTATTTTAATCCGGGGAGGCTGTCTCGAATAAGTTGCATCAGGGCCCCGTTGTTATCTTGCAATTTATTGCAAGTTAGACAACAATAAAGCATATTTGAACCAGTGAGATTTTGCGCATTTAGTGACATTTTCCTGACTTGCAATTAATTGCAACGTTACATTGATCGATTGTAACTTCCGATCTGCAACAGGGCCCTGGTCAGAAAGTCTCTGACGGGTGTTTGCCTGAGTGATGCTCCTGTAGGAGTTTTTCAGCATATCCAACCGAAGAGGCGATTATCAGGATGATATATGTGGACGTGAAGGGACGGAGTAGGTGTCTCAAACCTGTGTCATCCTTATCGAAGATCCTGAAACATACTAACCGACTACCGTGCGGACAGCAGCTATGCTAAAAGCATCTTGGGAACTCTCTTTGGGGGCTATTGTAGAAGGGTCGCATGATTATCAAAATGATCAAGGTCGTACTTGTCAAGAGATATTTGAAGAGCTAATTATTTCCAAGAGGCGCTTAATCAACTTTTCAACTTTGGAGTAAATCAGGTTTTTTTGGTCAAACTTTGCACACGTGCCCATGGGAATATCAACATTCCATAATTATTTTTTATTTTGATTGTGTAATTTGTCCTAAAATTTGGATTCTAGATAGCTATTACATAGCTTATTAATGTACTGATATCGCTAACTCAATTGTAAGCGATAGTGGATTAAGCGCCTTTTGGAACTCAGCTCATCATTTTCCCCGACATCATGGATATGTGTCTTACCTGAGCGTCCCCGTGTCATCCTTATCGAAGATCCTGAAAGCGTCTCTGAACTCCTCCGGGTCTACCTGTGATGTGCTCATGTGCGCTGTCATGATCTTTAGAAACGTCTTGAAGTCAACCACACCCTTCCCTGCAAAAACAACACATATATTTAGAGTTATTATTTCTTGTTAAAGGGGTAGTACAGTTTTGGTAAGGCTGAACTTTAGTAACCAAACCTGGACAGTAACATTATAAACTACTAGTTATAACTCCACCATGCTCGAAAGGTATACAAAAAACGACTAAGTAAAAAGCCCATTATCATTCAAAAAGAGCAATTAAAACACAAGAGGGAACTTTTTAAAAAGGCATTGGTTTCAACCATTTTTCATACAAAATTATGCATGTGATGTTTTATTGAAACAATAATTAAATAGAGAGATCATCAAAAACTATTTAAAAAACGCTTATGAACATTTTAGAAAAAGTGCAAGCATTTTTTATTTTTTTTGAAAAAACCATCTAATTATTTGGGCCCCAAATAATTATAAGATCAGATATATTTATTGATATTTCAGCCGTCTCTGGGTCGATTTTGACCAAATAAAGTTTATTCTGCCATTAAAATTGCATGTTCTCTGAAATTTGACACTCAGCTTTTCATTACCTCACACAAAAATTGTGATGTGCAGCGCCCTCTCTGCCAAAACTAAACTACCCCTTTAAGTACCGTACATGTCCACGAATAAACGTCATTTTATTATGATTATCATTAAAGGGATCTAGTAATGTTTTTGACATGTGCAAACAAATTATGAAGGGTTGATAAAATATGTATATCGGTAATCTAGTATGTCCACTGAGTGATGTGTGAACATTCCATGTATGAATGTCATATGGCCGAGTAATGAGCAAAAAATAATGCAAAGTGATATGTCGTTACTCATTGCACTAATTTTGTAGACAGTTGTCATTATTAAGTGTATAACTAAAAATCCGAGCACTTAAATAAAAAACTATGATTTTATATGAAAAGTGAAATACGGAATACCGAAACCCACTCTATGCGTCTATATACGAACACAACAAGGTACGGAGAGAACCTCTAGAATTGTAAGTTACAAAGTTTGTGAATTTTGATGTTACTAGATCCTAAATGCTCAATATTATCACTTCCATTAAAATAACGAACCATAATTATGTTCGAACAATTCATTATTTCTAAAGGACAAGTAATAATTGTAACTGTATAATAACCAGTGGCTTAGTAAGAAGTTCTGCAAATTGAGGGGGGGGGGGGGGGGGGGCACAATGGCAGTTGGAGTCATACTTCTACGGGGGGGTGGGGGGGGGGGGGGTATAGGCTCCAACCTGCGAGCGCACAAACGCGAGTCGCTTCGGAATGGTTCCATAGCTCTTGAAGTCAAATCAAGCACAAATCGTATACAAACAATGATATTAAATTCTTGTCAATCGGTTCTTGAGATAATGCGATCACGAGAACGGGACGTACGTACGGACGGACGGACGTACAACCTGAAATAATAATGCCTCTGGCTACTTCGTTGCGGAGGCATAAAATACTTTTTCAACACTTTTCAACAATTTACAAAAGATGTTTTCAAATAGTTGTTCATGATCTGTCTATTTAATCATTATTAAAACAAAAACGTCACATGCACAATATACAGGATTGTTAATGTTTAGTTAATTTATCTCTCGCTGACTTAGTCTATCTGTCTTGTCTTGTTGTGATTCTGACATGGATTTCGTCAGGATTCTGAAATTAGATTTTTAGCCGTACCTACTTCATTGATTGGCTTAATTGATAGTCGCAATTCCGTATCCGAATTAATGATGTGTGTGTGTGTGTGTGGGGGGGGGGGGGGGGGGGGGATTTTGAAAGCGAGAAGAATGTAAAATGTATGCAGACAGAAGTAATTATGATCTGGACATAGATTTGCAAGATATTACGCTATTAGCTACTGGCCGTTAAAGTTAAGCAATCGTGTTTCCTGAAAGGGATCTAGCAACTTTTTTAAATATGTGCAACAACTGACGAAGTGTTGATAAAATGTTCATTTATTTGATCTGATATGTCACCCGAGTGATGTGTGACAATTCCATGGTAAATGGGTTTGTATATGACCGAGTAATGAACGAAAATGCAGAGTGATATTAACTAACTCATTGCACTAACTGTGTACACAGTTAAAATTATCCGCTAGTCTAGTGGACTAGTTCCGTCAGTCTAAGACTGACAATTTTAAATCTGAACACTTCAATCAAACGTATCTTTATACCGAAAGAGATATTTAGAAATCCGAATCTATTCCATGCTTCTATTACATGATCATATGAATACAATGAGATACAGCCAGAGCATTGCTAGAATTCGAAGTATATTTTGTGGATTTCGACAATGTTACTAGACCCCTTTAAGGGTCCACGTCGTCATGCTTCCCGATAGTGTTCATTAATTATCAACGCGCAAAAAACAATGTGTGGTGATTTTGTTTTAATGTATATCACGTGGTGATAACTACATAATAATTATAGTCTGTTGCCACTTATCAGTCGTAAAAGTGCAAACTTAGGAAAATAATGTATTTATACAGTAGCACAATTGTAACTAGTAATACGAAGTCATCTCAAAGATCTCGAACATAATAAATCGCCTGGTCTAACAAAGGAAACAATAATATCAAAAGCAGGAACTGTATGGCGATCGGTCTGTTTAATTAGAACTCCGTTTCCTTCATGTGCACTTGAGAGTTTCCATTGCCCATTTGAGTTCCCGAAACCGAAATGAAGCTTGCAATATGAATTAATCATACTCTTGATGTGAAACTGTTTGCGCGTGAAGCGCGCGGCAAAACCAAGATTTTCAGTCTTTCAGTGAAGTAACTTTAAAATAGTCATAAGTAGGAACATTCTCAATAAGAAATGGCGGAGACGAGAGTTCATCTCAATTCTTCACGTTCAGATGACAATTCGACCAGTGAAACAATTCGCTTGTCTGCACCGTCCGACGAGAGCGATTCCGCAAATCATCTTATGGATGATGTAACTGTTCGTGTGGATGATGTGAATGAAGAGGATCACGGGGATGCATCAAGACGGTTAAATCTTGGTGAGACGGATCCGCAAAACGACCAGATGACTCCAAGGTTTTGGTTGGGTGAATTTTCATCTTTCTATCTGCTGTGCTTGTTTGGGGCTGCATCCCTGGTGCCTGCCTGCATCGCAGTTCTACCAAGGAAAAACCCGAACACGGTTCTCGATGTTTACGGCCGCTATCCACTGAAGATCATACTGCTTGTCCTCCTTCTGTGGGCCATGAAGAGGGGGCATATATCTCGTGTACAGGAGACACGAGCTCCATGAAAATGGGTACATCCTCTGGCCCCATCGCTGTAGCCATTGTGCAATGCTCCTCAAACGAATTCAGAATTACGGGAAATCGACGCCGAGTGAAAATGGAGACCCCGCCATGTCAACGATCGCCTCTGAGGGCTTTAACAACCAAACCACCTTGAAAGCATCTAACAAGTCGGCTTATTATGTCACTTGCGTATTTGCTATAATTCTAATGTGTCTGTATTGTGTGTGTGTTGCCGCAGCTGTAGCCTGTGTTGCGAGTAGGTCCGAACGCAGCGAAGGGGATGCCGACAATACACCTTTGGAAACGGCATTATCAGTCGTACTGTTCGCTTTTACATTCATAGCTGTAACTTTTCTCAGCTTCCACTTCATTCCAATCTTCAATGACGCATATTTCATCTCGTCTGCAGACCTCCGAAGGTCCCTCCTTCTGTTCACTGGAGTGTCCATATGGTTTACGACAGCCCACCTAGTGTCACCATTTGACGCTCTGAAAAATGGACATAACAATACAACATACTACTGCTCACTCGACAGCAAGTTAGGGCACCTTCTGGTAAGTGCTATACACATCGCAGAACCTTTTGAGGTGGAGTTATCAATCATGATTTGTGTGATGCTGTTAGAACTATGGTCTCGGTTACTACCTCGATATCTTTTACCGCTGACCCAGAGCATGAACAAACGTTACCCTCCTTCTTCACTCACGCGTCATCTTCGACTTCAAAGTTTATTTAAAAAGTTTTTTGCAAATTTTGCACTTCTTTGTTCTTTGAAATTGCCGCCTGTGAAAAGGATGTCACATAAGGATCGCAGGCCTTCCACTACAATTAGATATTCTGCTATGTATGGAAGCACGGTTTCGTTTTCATCCACATCTTCTGACAACAATGCCAATGGGAGAGACATTTTGCACAATTTATCTCAAGGTAACGATGCAAGCGCGGCTATTTTACTTCCAACAAGTAAAAAGACCAGAGCTCAGAGACCAGAATCGTCGTTGGTTTATAATGATACACAGAGTAGTTCAGACGTAAAGTGTCCCTGGTCCAACACTATTGAACTTGTCGTAGGAATATCGGTGATGATAAGTGCCTTCTACTTCGGAATGAGCAATTTCGTCATCTCCACGACCACGACAGGGGCATATGATGGAGGATTGAGAGGTCGATACATACAGTGGACGTTCCGCATCGCTTTCTTCTCTCCCTTGATTTTTCTCATCGTCAAGCAGCTGAGGATGAAGCGCGACTGGGTGGACAGTTCCTACAGAACACGGCGCGGCGGTGGACAGTCTTCGGAATATGAGGCACTAGAGATATCCGGAAATGAGAAATTGCTTATTTTCACAGCGGTTATGTCCTGTTTATACGAATTCGCCTGCTTCATCGCCTCGTTATCCAACCTGACCAGTTACGCGATCGGCATGTCTCGCGATCTCATCGCTCTGAATGTGTTCAGCATTCTCTCTTGTGTCTTCAGCTGTTTCCGCAAAAGCTACGAGACGCTCTTCCTCTTGTGCGTCCAGCGACAGCATTTCAGCCGCGAACGGGAGGTGAGACTGACCATATCCTGTTTGTTGTGCGTTGGGGTGGCCAACGTCACCCAGTGGTTGTGGGACAGCTTCATCCATGACGTCAGCTCTCCTCTGGCCTGGCCAGTGCTCACCATCTTCTTCGATGGCCAGGTTGGACAAGTGGTCGGGATAATGATGACGCCCTTCGTGCATCTCTACGAGCTGCACACTGCAATTCTCGCGTTTGAGATATTTGCGACTATTCGTCGTACCTCGACTTGATTAACCAGGAAAGTGTCGCAGCTACGGGCGGAGGGGAAGGGGGGGGGGGGGGGGGGGGCACGGGGGCACGATTGCTTTTTTTAATAATTATTACACTCGTCAAAACATGCAGGCAATATCTGAATGTGTGACGAGGCTAATCATTTAAGGGCAACTATTATTAAATACAACATATGATGTACATTCCACTTACATTATTTATAAGAATGCCACAAAGTGGTTGTTTTAATTAACGGTTCCGTAAACACATTTCTTTGGAATTGATAACCCTAAATGAAACAAAGTGAGTTATTTAGTTGTTCATTTTATTAAAAATTCATTCAATTTGTTCACACGAAATATTCATTAAAGGAATAGTACAGTTCTTGTGAAACTAAATTTAAGTTACTAAAACTTGTACATTTTTATAGGTTTTCCCGTCCATTTGTTATTCAATTTCATAAACTTTTACTGCAATTTCGTCCCGAGAAGCCTAATGTGTGCCAATGCCAACCTCTTACCCACATTTTTAGGGCGTGTATTGTCTTTGTGTGTGTGTTTTTTTAAAATTATTACATGTGTTGATGTATGATGCCTGATCGTGCTGACATTTTAAACTTTTTACATTCTATAAATTTGCAAAATGTTTCTGAATTATTATCTCCTTTACATGAGGTAAACGGCAATGATGGACCAGTGTAATCATATTTACACCTGAAGAGTATAATGAATTCATTCATAAATTATCTGATGATAACCCCCGATCTGATGAGTTTTCTTGTGTACACATTAATTGTAGAAGTTTGAATAGTAATTTTGATGACATGAGATTGTTTTTAGATAGTGTTCAAAGGAAGTTTTCAATAATTGGTGTAACAGAGACATGGTTATCTGAATATGATTCGTATTATTATATTGATGATTATACACTTTGTGTGAATGGTAGGGCAGAAGGTAAACGAGGTGGTGGGGTAGGTGTTTATGTAAAAAATGATTTTGAATTTTTTAGAAGATATGATTTAGATGTCAATAATTCGTGTATGGAATCTATTTTTGTAGAAATAAATAACCCACATAAAAATATTATTCTAGGTGTAATATATCGACCACCGACACATTCTGTTCAATCATTTATTCAGTTTGCAGATGACACCAGTGTGTTTATGTCCCATCCTCAATTTGATGTTTTGCAAAATGTATTTATTAATGAAGTTGCTAAATTGATTGAATGGTTGCAGGCTAATAAGTTAGTTTTAAATATTACCAAAACTAACTATATGATTTTTAAAAATAAATTTATAGATAAAGATGATATAATTTTTAATATAAATGCATCAAGAATAATACGTGTTTTACATGTGAAATTCCTTGGTGTAATTATTGATGATTGTTTAACAAGGAAGGAACACACTGGAGTCGTCTGTAATAAAATCTCTAAACATATTGGGGTCATGAATAGGTTGAAGTCATATCCTAATGCTTTGTTATTATTATTATATAACACTCTCATAGTCCCATATTTTAATTATTGTATTCTTGCCTGGGCAAATTCTAGTGAACAAAATATGCAGAGATTGTTTAAATTACAAAAGAGGGCAGTAAGAATTATATCACATTCGTCATATAGGGCTCATACTATGCCAATATTTTTATTTATCTGTATTAACAATATATGATATTTATTTACAACAAAGTGTAATTCACATGTTTTTATGTAATAATAAAATGCTCCCTGTAACTTTATTAAGCTATTATGAGTTAAATAATGCCTTTCATAACTATAATACAAGAAATTCTACCCCAGATACGAACATCCTCGTATAAAAAATCAATTTTTTTCCAAGGACCAAAACTGTGGAATGATATGCCCTTATTTGTGAAGACAATTAGAACATTGAATGCTTTTAAGCTTTCGTATAAACGCTTGTTGCTAAGTAAATATTCTGTGCAATCATGAATTGTGTATGATATTTTACATTTTGCTGTATTTATATTTTGAATTTTTAAAACAATCAGCACGTCAGGTTTTGTGTTTGTGAATGTGTCGTGTGTGTGTGTGTGTGTGTGAGTATGTGTGAGCATCATGTTTGAATATATGGATATTTTATAACGTGCATTACATATATACCCCATCAAGACAAGGGGCTTTAATTATTGTATATTTACCTAGATGTATTGTTTGTATGTACGTTACTTTTCTTTACTGGGGTCGGTCTTACATAAGGCAATTACAGCCTTTCTACCGACTCCTTACACTTTATAATTTTGTCCGTATTTTGTATACTTTGTATGTAGAACTTGTATTCCTTGATTTTCTTTTGTTCTTACCTTGTCAATTTGTTGTTTTTATGAAGTGTTAAATAAACTGAACTTGAACTTGAACTTGAACAATTTCGTCTTTGGTCGATCAATGTCACAAAAAAGTCCACTCAATACAGTCGTATGTCACACATCGAATTTGAATTGTAATGTGTGACAAACGACTTAAATGAGTGGACTTCATGTATTCATTGATCGACCAAAGAAGAAATTGTAGTTGGCATTAGCACATTCCAGCCTCCTCGGGACGAAATTGGAGTATGACAAAAATTTGAAAATGGATGGGAAAAGCCTATATTCAAAACTAACTGTTACAATTCAACCATACTTTAATGGTAGGGAGACATCTTAACGGCTGAGTTAGGAGGTTTTTTCCATTCAAATAACAACCGTTAACGCAAGAGGGCGCCCTTTGAACACCTGGAAGTTTGAACTTTTTTAAGCCAACAAATGAATGTGAGTTTTGTTTAAATACGGATTCAATTATAGGCTTTTAAAATAATTTCTTAAATTATCGAAAATATGTGGGCCCCACATTTGTTTTTGAATATTTCCGCAGTTTCTGAACCGATTTTGATTCGTAAAAATTAATGTTCTTTTACAAAATTACAATTAGTTTTGTATTACGTCACAAATAAATTTCTTGAAGTGCCCTCTCAACCAAAAATATTTTTAAAATGTACCATCCCTTTAAATACATTTTTTTTAAATTTGTCATAATCATTTTGCTTATCTTAGTTTTTTCTTCATATTTATGCTTTTCAGTGATTTTTAATGTTTATAATTGTACATGTACAGTATGTATATATTTCTTGTGAATCTGTAGATATTTTTGACGCTATTAGCTTTAAATTGTTTTTCTTTCTTATTTAATTTAATTATGTTTTTTTAATTATAAGACAGGGCCATGTTGGTAGAGCAGTAGGTAATACTTAAAATGCATTTTGTTTGTGTTTAAAATTAATACACTCGTCAAACATTCAGGAAATATCTAAATGTGAGACTAGACTATAATTAGTTATAGGCAATTTGTATTAAATGCAGAAGATGATGATACGTCCACTTTGTATAATTTTTTTCCAGGAACACTTTTAAATCCAAACAATTCAGTTAATTATAATATGTTTATAACGAAAGAGAAATTCGTAAACCAAACCATGTTACATAGGCTACTTCTATTGGCTATAATATATGTAAATATAACGAGGTATGTGATAACCACTAGAGTTCTAAGTAAGTTTTGTGTTTGTTTACAATATTACTAGATTCATTTAAAGCAAAAAGACACAACTATTTTACCTTTAGGATCCTCAGCTATAATAGACTCTTCCACCTCGGCCTCAGTCGGACATGAGCCCAATGACCTCATCATCTCGCCCACTAGATCGGTTGATACGAGTCCATCGGTATCCCTGTCGTATAGGCCAAACGCTTCTTTGAATTCTGAAGAAGAAGACAAATACTACAACATTTGTACATTTTGTGGAAATTAATTATCGTCAATTAAAATGAACGAATCTGACTTTGGTGTGATACTGTTTGCGATTTTTTTGTTTCATGTCACCCATCAAATCGTTTGAGACAGGTATATCTTTAACACTGTCGTATAGGCCAAACACAATCTTGAGTTATGATCATAGTGTTTGATTATAAGCATTCCTTTAAACTTTAAGATCCCTAAATAAGTCTGATTTTGTGCAAGAGAAGAGTCATTAGGGAGCTTTAGCTTTAGCAAAATCTTCGTTGTTCTTCCTGCGACATGTTAAAAAGATCTACATTTCCCCACCAAATCGGCCGATTCAAACAAGTCTGTCATTACAAACAAAATGCTCCACCCCGTGTCGTTGACAGGAAAGTCAGTGAAAAATAGTGGTTGGAAATACCGTATATTTTCAGCGTAGATTTGTAATTTGTCCTTTATGGTAACCAAAACCTGACCCAGAGATTAACACAAAACGAGTCTACCTTAACAAATGCATACTTTACACCTCCTCTGTTTGGAGATCAATCGTGAACATCAATTAACAATTCACCTAAACAATACACCCCCTGGAACAATTTGATCATTTCAAAGCCATAACCGATGGCCGACTGATTGGGTAGAGGGCGTAATTTACTTGGGCACACAATATGTATTTCTTTATTCGTAAAGACTTAACATAAGACCAATATTTAATTTTTGGTTGGTCAAATTATTGGGGATACGTGCTCCCGTGCCCCTCCCCCCGTATAACTACGCCCCTGTGCATTACGCCCCCTTGTTTGTCAATATGTGGCTACGCCACTGGCGTTCCTTGGTTTTCACACCTCCACCATGACCATGAAATGGCTCGCAGACACAGTGCAAACATCGATATCTCGACAACTCGATAATGTTACCATGTAGCTAAAATCCGTCTACATTATTTTGTTTAGGCACGAGGCAGAGTAAATATGTGTTCTGTAACATAATGAGAATTAAAAACAAATAATAGACTGAATACAATATCCTAGTAGCATGTATCTGTTTCAACCTTCACTCTGCTTGCTTTCTAGTTCAACGTTCTTGTCAGTTCATCGCCCAGACAAAGGAATATATATACATGTACTAGATCGGAAAGCTCGGAACGTCTAGACTTACATAAAAATGAAGATAATGAATTATCTTACAGATAGACCACCTGTCTATAACGACCACTTTTGTGTCTCCTTTGTGGGGTCGATAGACAGGTTTCGATACATACTAATGGCATGGCTTACCTGCGACCTGTCTGTCTGTTGGTTTAGCCTGCAGAAACAGAGAGAAAGAAGGAGAAGAATGTAATTTACTTGAAAGTACGCTGTATAGGTTTTAAGTTAATGGTCATAGCCATTAGTCGATATTAGTGTTATTAGGGTATGGGTTAAGTTGAGTTTGAGATTAGGTCTATTTCATTTTAACACGGTAATGTGTTGGTCTTCTGCAAGCTCGTATGAATAAAAACATAATTTCACATACAACATTATAATATAATATTGTATACATACTATAGAAAACAACACAAATTGTTACAATCTGTTTGTTTTGTATAAGGTCTACTTTTTAAAATGTCGAGTTAGATATTTGTGTACCCCATAAACACGAACTCTCAACTACAACATTACATGATAATGATCAAGTTCTTGATAACACAGGCCGAATGTAATCCCATGACGTTATAGTATTATGAGAACCATAAATATGTCTCACATGAAACGGAATGCTATGTATTTAATGCTATGTATTTAAATTTTGTTTGGAAATGAAATAAACTAAACTGAAACTGAAACTGAAACTGAAGCTAATATTTCGATAACAAAATTTAATGAATACATAATATAAACTGAAAGGAACGTCATGAAAATAATTATATCAAGTATAATTATACATACATATTTGTTTGTATTAGTCATGCTATCCGATAATTTTCACCGGAACAGGCAACTTACATAGCACAAATTACAATTATTATACAGCTCATTATAATATCAAATGAAATATTTGAATATCAAATGAAATAATTGTCATGACAACTGTAAAATAACACACATGTTAAAACGATGAGTCATTATTTTCACACTATATGGCATCCACGCCCAGTTTGTTCAATTAAACGAATCAAAACCCACGTGTCAATATTGTTAATACCGGCATACCGGCGTTTTTTTCCCATTCCTATTCATAAAAATCGATCATGCGATGGAAATCTTTTTCTGAAAGCCGTATTACCAATTGTATAACAATGTAAGTATACTGTAATGTCGTCACAATATAAATAACAGTGACGAGTTGTATGAAATAATTTGGAATAACATTTGGGATCTCCACCATGCGTGGGCATAATATGGTAAATGGTATTGACATAATTATAGGCGTCCTTCTAGTATAATGCGCCACAGGCAACGGGCCACTTCTAAAGTGAGATTCGGGCCACTAACATTTTCCAAATTAATGCAATAATTTACTTGCGCGACTCAGTAATAAAAGAAACAAACCTTTTCTGACCCATTGACAACCATGTCGTATATATGATATGGATATGTATTTGTCATATATCACTTTCTTTGCTTACTACCTTAAAGGGTTAATAGCCTTTTTATGACCATCCGTTCGCAGTTTCGGTCCATTAATTTACAAATTAGAGTAGGCAGTATTTGCCGAGCAACAAAGATAGTCCTGTATAAATATTATAGCACTAAACTAATGTCTTTTAGTATATCATAAAAATAACAGTTATAATTATGATCGGCTTTTCCCTTCAGTTTATATTGTTTATATTGTACTACCAATTATACAATTCCATAATTTAGCGGCGTTGATGACATTCAGACTTAAAAGTGATATGACTATTATCATAATTATGATGTATACGTTTCCTTGTCTTGGTTACACCTCTATAGTTTGACAGCAAATTTAAACATTAAGCGGATTCATTGTGACAATCAAATTAGGTTATCATCAGTTCAAACAAAAATAATATGTTATCTCTTATAACAATCATGTTTAAAAGAGACAGCATGATATAATATCATTTTGTCGGATGAGAACTTTGGAGTTTGCACATAGCATCTTCAGTCTGATAACTGAATATCCGTAGAAGTTAACTTCGATCAACAACAGAAGATTGATAACAAACGCAGGTCAATCAAGTATACACTTAAAAATAAATGGTTCAAATCTGCACCCGGGTGCGATTCTGCACCCGGGTGCGATTCTGCACCCACAGTGGGGTCTGTATATACCCTATATGGCGTACACCCTTATTTAAAGGTGCTGACAGCAAATATGTACCCTTATGTCTTAGTGTGTAATATAGCTGTACAGTCATACCACATACAAAGGGGGAGGGGGGGGGGGTGGTAGGGGAAGAGTGAATGACTGGGAGGGGAAGTAGCCAGTACCCACACAAATAATGATAATTATGTTTTTCTCTATGATAGTGAAAATTTTTATTCATCCAGGATAGAGTTCATAGAAACAAAACTAAATCTGTTCAACTGGACTTACTATTTTGGGAGTAGGACAGTTTCACAACCTATCCAGGTTGCTTCTTCAGCTAAACTGTTTTTCTCTGTTTATGATAAGGAAATGGGAGTATGCCCATTGACTCGTATGGGTAACGAAATGGATAGTGGGGTGGGCCCCCATGCAAGACAAAGGGCGCGGGTGTAGTTAGAAATGTTCACAGGGGGATGTATGGGAACTACTGACCCCATGTTCACAGGGTAGGGAACTATTGTCACTACAGTGATTCAAAGCAACATTTATGATGGTTATGATAATTTTGTGGTAGCTTACAATTCATGTTTAACAAAGTACTAGCAGTTTGTATAGAAGTCAACTTTGAATAGAGCCCTTGTAATTAGTATTTACGTCTTTTGCACAATATCTCTTTTATATTCTCGTTTATTTCGAGTTAATTACGTTTATATTTTACAATACTTATTTCACAATCACAACCAGTCTGTTTAATGTATAATATTATTAGGATTATAACATTTTAGTAATTTCAAAGTTTATATGAGAACCGTGTTTAAAAAAATCTTATTTGGGTTTTAATTGCAATTTTACATAATTATAGTACGTAAACTCTGCGAGTGAATATAACAATAGCGAATGCGTCATGATTATCGCGAAACGGACTCTGTCCTTTTAACTAATCCATATAAAGATAGGAACAGACGGAACATCACATTAAATATACGTGTTCCAGGCAATTTAGTCATGTTAAATCATAATGCATAGGCACAATAACATCATACTTTAATATCTTATTCTTCTTAAGTTATGCTATATACAACAAGAATCTTCAAAGTTCTTAAAAATATAAAATGTGTATAATATATTACACTGGGTTGACCCACTTTAATACCTTTGCCATGGTACTGTAGTAATAAGTTTGATAGATTAGCCACAAATGTAAACATATTTCTACCTATACTATATCTATAGTTATAATCCGGGGTTATAATGAAGCATGCAGTTAGCCCCTTAACTTACAGGGGTGGGTTGACCAATGCGATTTATTCGACATAATAATCAATATATAATATCTTGAACCTAAAATACAATACTCTTTGCAACGAGATTTTAGCACTGAATATATTTACAAAACATATATGTTGCCTACTTACCATATTCTTCTTCTGAAGTTAGTATATTATACAGTATATAACCCAAGAAGCTGTCAATTTCTTCAGAATAAATATAATATATATATATTGCACCTCGGATCCTATTGCACCGGCATGGGCTGGGTTGTACTGTCCTGTACTATTAGTATACTTTGAATGGGACTGCCACTACCGTATAACGTGGATTCCTCTTTTTATTATTATAAAAAGGCGTTATTATGCGGAACAAACCCAGCCCAAATATACGTCACAATACGTTTTATTGACTGGTTCTGACTGAAAGGACCGGGACGTGAGAATAGCACGTCTGTTTGTCTATAGCACATTTCAATGACGAATGGCGCACAGAATGTAATATGCTTCAATAAGCATGAGAACTTCCCTTTTTTGCAAGCCTGGACAGAATGAGATATTTATGGAGAGAGGGGAAAAGAGGGAGAGATATAGAGAGAGATAAAGAATTGGAGGAGAGGGGGGGGGGGGGGGGGGGAGGGGGGGGGGAGAGGAAGGGAGAGAGTATGTTGGCTCCAGATTGAGAGAGATTGGGGAAGAGAGTGATGCCAACAAGAGTGGGGTTGGGGGGAGGGGGGGGGGGGGGATAAGGGGGATATCATTAGTAGATAGCTATTATAGAAAGAGAGAGGAAGCTAAAGAGCATGATGACAAATCGGTGATTCGAGAAATATGTAGTTGGAGAGATAGAACTTATAGAGAAAGAGAAGACACTTTTTTTGTTGGGGGGGGGGGGGGGGGTAGAGAGGGAGGCTTCAGAGAGAGGGAGAGGGGCAAAATAATAATACAATATAATGGGAGAGAAATATAATATACACGTCCAGAGAGAGGGAGAGAAAGAGAGAGGAGGGGGGGGGGGGGGGAGAAAGAGAGAGAGGAGAGAAAGGATGGGACAATATACATAATTATATGTGTCAATTTAAATGTCACTTCGCTTCCTGCAAGGTACAATAGTTGCAAAGCATCGAACAATGGAATAGGAAATCAGTGGCAATATTTGTCCTGCTAGTTCCTTATTTATGAACTGATAACGTGTTGACCTTCAGTTTGTTCATCTACTCTATATATATTTCAACACATTACCTTTATACAGACATACGACTGCATTATTAGTCTGAATACAATGAGAACAACATACAATAAATTACAATTTCTGGTATTTATTATTTATCACGAATCACTGTTCATAAAATATTATATGAGCTTCTTTAGGAAACATAGCACTAAACATTGACTTGTGTTCATTTTTATTTTGTATTATTAAAACAAAATAATGACATAAGCTTGATGGGCGGGTATTACTTCAAAGACCTCCACAATTCAACTTTTATTTATTTATTTATTTATTTATTTATTTATTTATTTATTCTCTACTCATGGGATGGATTGCCCTTGTCAACTACAAACTGTTTTAAAGGGGTCCAGGCCAAGATAAAAACATAATGTATATATACAATCATAATAATACATGGGAAACAACAAGGAAATACACAACAAGTATAATGAATGCAATGTAAAAGAGACTAAATAACTAAATCTACAACATAAATCGGGCACAATCTAAACAAAAATAAACAAACAGAGAACTACTAGTACAACACATTTCAAGAAAACATTCCTTTACATGTGATACGTGATAACACGCATCTTCTTGTACTGTGTTTATAATTTAGCTTCTGTATTTGTCCCACTCTCCTGTTATGTTAAATTGTCCCATTTTGGTGGTATTCAAACGCAATCCTAATTGAAATGATAAAATGTAACTACCCCATCATGTGTTCGATTGTGGTAATGTTGGCTTCAGAGCTACCGTACGAACGTGGTGTACGTTTTCCATGTTTACAATTATGATTGACCGAAAACGGTATAATACCATTATAGCACAACGGACAACATCAAAGCCAACGTGTAACTAACCAGACAAGATGATCAATCTATTCTGAATTAATCAAATATTAAATCCACTGGCATATACTCTACTTGCGGCGTATATTGTACATGTAGTTAGTTCTCATGATGATTACCCCATATTTGGTCAGGGCGGGGAGGGAGGGGGGGGGGGGGGGGGGATAAGTTGGCATGGATATAACCAGGAGTTATAGTCTATAATAACGTGCCAACATTTAGAATGGATGAATAAATTTCTAATGAAAATACTTTACTTTTGTAAACTTTGCTTTCCGTTTTGTAGGGTGGGTATAAAATAAAGCTGTTTGTGTGTGTGTGTGATGGAGGGAAGGGGTATTCTTTTCACCCCCTGTTCCTTTATTTATCACTCTGTACTTCACGTATTAACTGGAACATGAATCTGTTCATAGGTTAAATCCACTGGGAATAACACAATCATAACAATGAACGATGGTTGTCTATGGAAACGGCTTTCATGATGGTGGCAGTAAATAAACATGTTACTATACGTCCTAGATTTTACAATTCCAATTGCCGTAATATATGGTTCACCAACCATTGGCAAATTATACACCTTATAAAGCAGTATGCGTGTGTATGTGTGTGTGCGCGTGTTTGTGTTGGGGGAGGGTGTACACCCTATATAGTTTGACAAAATAATATTTTTCAAAACAGGAACGCAAACAAAGAATCGATATTACCTAACCTTGAGTATGATTGGAGATCCCAACTCACTGATTGCGTATCAAGTTTATTGCATGTTATTCACATATTATATACATATAGCCTCGATCATATATATACAGCGATATTACATGATCAAATAGCTACATAAATTACTTATATGCAACTTCGCATATGATAAGCCGCTTATTTGTTGTATATATATAATGCAATTTGCAATATATAATGTATAGTTTCGATTGGCGGTGGTCACTTGCATAATGATGAAGAGAATTGTTTAATGGAGGTAATGTCTATCACCACGAAGACGATATTAAATTTTACTTTGTAATTCGTACCCATGGAGATGTATGAGAAAGTGTCAAAATATGACATTGGATAAGTTGATAAGTTAAGCTCACGTACGTCATTACTGTCCATCATGTTCCCGTAGGCAATGGGTTCATCATGATTGTCCCTAAACAAAATATTCGTATCGACAGGGTACAATTATGATGAATGTTCGACTATTTATGTCAACACAATAAGTCATATTGCATTTTTCTCTAGAGACTCTTGGGGTATAGAGAACGAGGATTCACATATTTGATAATAAATAATAATGACACTGTCGGCGTACATACATATCGTATGTATCTCACATGTGTGTACGCATGTATAGTACAAAGTTGCTGCTTGTATAATCAGTATGCACAATGTTTAGATCGGGAGTTACATTTTAATGAAATTTTAAAGTAAAACTTCGTTTACCTTATTAGATTTACTAATAGTTTTCTTTATTTTTCTTTTCGTTCTTTTGATTCAGTTAAAATGCATGAATAAGCAATTTATTGATATTGATGTCAATAGATTCGTTGAACAAACTTTTGAAATAAAAAGCCCAAGTAGATCAAACATTATAGTCGATATAATTATACTAATTTTTTACTATTGCAACAATCTCAAAGCTTCTGGCCCGGATTCACAAAGCAGGTTTGTAGGAGGTTTGTACAAACCATGGTTTATCCATGGTCTACATCTATGGAGTGCCACTTGTAAACTGATGGAGAAAGAATGTAATCTCCTTACTTGTTAACAATGTTGATGGTACACATTTACAAAATGAACCAAATAAATGTTTGTCTTCTCACATGGTGAAATGTGCTGGTTAGCAAGCACTAACAGTCATATCATTAGAAATTATAAATTGTTTTACTTGTATACGAGCAGCACTCCATAGATGTAGACCATGGATAAACCATGGTTTGTACAAACCTCCTACAAACCTGCTTTGTGAATCCGGGCCCTTGACTTCAATGTCATATTTTGACACTTTCTTTAATACGCATCTCCATGGAAACGAATTGCAAAGTAAAATGGATATCGTCACTCTAGATTATCTAGCCTTCGGCGTACTTAGATGTTATCTGATACAAATAATTTGCACGTTTCTATGTAATGATTTTAATGACAATCTTAACAAAAAATTGTGAAATTCAAATTCAAATTCGAAAATTTTGATTTGTTGTAATATGTCGTTCTTTCGATTGTTGTTTTTATTGTAACTTAGTATTTTATTTATTGTAGGTGTCACATTAGCTGTAAGATACCGTATGCCGCGTTTAGAAACACACGCATTAAGCGCCATGTGAATATTATGTATTATTATCATTATTGTTACTATTATTAGTAGTAGTATATATGATCGAGTCTATCTAGTAGTATCGGTGTATATACTCGTATATATATTTATTTTAATAACATGTCATACCGTGATATGCAATTATGATATTGATTTATTTTGTTTGTGTAGTTCAAGTACGTATATTGCGTTCCAGTTTCAAACACACAACTATAAACATACATTGTCGTATATAATTGTGACACACGCGGCAAACATTCTCCCCACACATATACAAATACACACTCACGTACGCACATACATAAATACATACATACATACATACATACATTATACATATACATACTTACATGCATACATACATACATACACACATACGTATATACATACACACTTCCATATATACACATACATAAACACACATAAATAAACACACATACGTACACACACACACACCCACATACATACACAAAAAAACAAATGACGCAGCTATATGCACGCACTCACACGCAATTACATGATATATCAGAGGACAGCTCTAGTGTGCTTAATTTGTTTCTCGTCCGCGGTCTTTGAAATACTACTGTCCTCGGTTCAACGACTATAGACAAGAACATCCCACACATACTGGAAAGCACTCATAGATGAATCACAACCAAGAAACGTACATTTTCTTGGCACATCACGATAATTGCAAATATCACTTTTCCCTATTCAAACTCAGATCTTTGTTTCCATGTATATGAAATTCTTCTTACCAAAGTGGGTCAGGCGCTCAATAAAAAAACAAATACAAAAAAACATGAACGTCTTGTGAGATGTCACTTAACAAATGTGAAGGGCACTTTGGCTGGACCAATCGATGGCTTTAAAAAAAAGAAAAAGAAGAAGAGGTAGAGAGAGAGAGAGAGTGGATGAAAGAAAGAAGGAAAAACAAATTTGAAATGAAACGGGTATGCTATAGAAAGCGCGATGCAATTAGCGGTCACAAACTTGAGTGGATGGGCGTTAATTTTGTTCTTCTTCAAAAGAGCAATCAAGAGTTGGGCACGCCATCTCTAAAAGGTTCCTTTTATCGCCAGAAGCGAACAATAAGAAACTGGGCACGTCATTTATTAGATTAAATTTTGAGCGTGTATAATATGTATCTTGAATTTTAGAGGCTGCTTGACAGAAATGCTTCCCAATATTTTACTTTTCAATCATTAAAGCATTTTCTACACAAAACAAATTAATCCAGGGTCCAGGGAATTTCTAATTTTAAAATGGTATTAGCACAAAATTCAACGTTTTCCACCCATCGCAATTACATGTTTCGTAAGCTTTGCAAACGTACGTTATTTAATTAGGGCAACAATCATATGTAATGTAATGGGTATAGTTTGCATCCACTACTCTTCAGATTCCAATAATTATGACGTTGCAATTTCGCCATATGAAAACAAAAAATACATCCAATTTATTTCATTTATATAAATGAGCGTTCACGGTTCACAATCGTGTACTTCACAATCATGCAGCGCTCTCATTGAGCATTAGGCAGACCCTGGCAAGCATTTGTCTTTTTAATTAAGTTTGTTTCAACGGCAGTCGATCGTTATTCGTTGCTGTCTGTACCTATGTATTGTAAAAAGCCTTAGTATAATCAAACCTTCATTTGAAGTAGGTGTGTTCTTATGCTGCATGTACTTGAAATAGGTTATCTGCAGTTATTTAGCAGTAACTTTTACTTTAACACATACCCGAAAATCACCTTTTGTATGATTTTAGTGATCATAAGAACATTTTAGATACTTTCTTAATTTATCATAGAGAATTATGCTTATGCAAAATAATGTGTTTGTGAAGGGACCACGGCACGATATAGTAGATATGATAACGATTGTCCATGAAAGTAGTCGTATGCAAAAACAAATAATAATGATTAATACTGAAAACCTAACAAATAATACGTAAGCATAAGACACATATTAAACAAAGGTGTTTCTTATAATATACTTTTATTTTTATTCGTTGTGGAAACAGTCGCTTCCGATTGTATATAATTTCTTTATCGGTATTATACAACACAATAATTATGTACAAATACGTATAAGTGTAATACACAACTTGTGGACATTGCATTATACCATCTTGTAATCGAATATTAAACTATAATACATCATATTTACACTCCTTAGAAAGTAGCCTAGAATAGGTATACTGTGTGTGACACAATCAATGGACTTTAATAAAGCATATATGACATTTCACATCATTACAATATAGCGAGAAACGGCCGTAATATGAACGGATTTTTATTTTTTGTGGATAAATATCAAAATTATTTCATAGGCTAAGCATTAGACAAAAAACGTTGCAATATAAGTAATACATATAATGCCGACCTATCATGGAAGATAATAATTCTGATTTTTTGTCTCATACTCTTAGTGAAACACCAACCTGATGTTATTAAAATAATGTATTCCGTATAAATCATTGTTGTAATTTTAGTTATACACGTATGCAGGACATAACGCATTGAATTAACATTTTATTACCTGATTACTGTGAATTTGAAAACAATTCCTAGCAGATCAATTTTTTATTTTATTCAGACGGTGCTTTTAAATAGCGGTTTTTCAACAAATAAATATTTTGAAATGCATACAATATTCCATACGTTTATTTATCCATGTACGGCACACTAACATTTTAAATCACTTGTTCTTCTTAAACTGATTAATAATCAATACTTTATATAATGGGTTTTATAAATTCGTACTTTGAACAACATTATGTACATCGCATTCCAGTAGATGGGGTAAATGGCAAGACAAATTGTATTGTTTCATATCTAATTGCACAGTGATCTGAATAAAATTCGTAATATAAGGATAACAATTAAACATTGAAAAAATGAGTTTCCATAAGAAAATAAGAAATAAGAAAGTCAATATTATGAAAAGACATCGTTATTCTGTTATTCGGGGTATGGTTTGTAAAAAGTATGTTAACTACATGAAATACATGTACATACATCTCCAGTAATATATTCTATCTATTCAAAATATATAATAAATTTCCTTGAAAATCATAATACTACAGCGCATCAAAATTAGTAAAAATTGGCAGCGTGAATTTGGCACTTGATGGCAAAGAAAGAAAAACATTATTATGATTTGTATTTCGTTCTGTTAAAAATGAAATAAAAATTGACTGTAAGGGACAAAATACTAACCCATGCTGAACAACAACACAACATTAATCTGGACCGTATACACTTGTTTTCAATAAACAGCGATAAGGAAGGGTGATCATAAGTTCAATTAAAATAATTGAATGAGTGGAATAAATGCAAAATAAAAAAATCAAACATCAACAGTTAATTGGGCACATTTTGAAGAGAAACGGAGGACAACAAAGAGGTCGTCCACATGGATTGGCGTCATTTGTTGGCAATATCAAACAAGTGTAAAGAAAAAGAATGAAATGTGCAACATAGTGAACACATTGCAGATGGGAACCTGGTTAGCCCTGTATTAACGTTATTGGCAATTTCAAAGTCTAGTAGGGAACAGGTTAATTAACGGAAGATAAAGTTGTATGTCGTGCTCCCGCGCAGACAGCAACATCACTCAGCATGCGACACCTGCAGTTGATGATGATGATGATAGCAGCCATGATATATTGGCGCTATAGTACTAGCGCATTTACATTCAACGCTTCCATAAGTTGAAATCCATCCACATCCGTCAACATGGTCAACAATCATAGATGTTAATGGTCCTTCATGTGATAAACATGGGATAAATGACGTCGAAATCATTATAAAATAGCAAAGTTGTTGGTGCAAAAACGACAGGAAATTCAAGCAAATTGGCAAATGTAGCTAGGATAACGTCAGTCCTCATAATTCAAAGTCACTTCACGACACACGACTTAACCAGTTGATACCATCATGTTCATGATGTCCGCCATGTGACAAAATGTTCGATAATCAAATTATAATGAATAGTAGCGATTCGGAAGTTGCTAGTGCCAAAAATGACGCACAACTCAATCAAGTTGGTACATGTAATGTTATGTAACAAGTTTAACTTCAGTCCTCATCTGTAAAGAATCACTTAGGTCTGACAGTGTGTAACATATTCATGTGTCAAACATGGCACAGGGGAGTTACATTTGTAATGATTAAAGGGAAAGTTGTTGGAAATTATCAAATTTTGAAGCATGTTTAATAACTCCAGTTTTCTTGGACATCATAAAGGTCGAAGTTGATTAAGTGCCGTAATCTACGACACTGGCAACTGATGAACCGAGTCAAACAGGTACAATTAAAAAACAAAATCATTCAGTGTGAGGAAAAATGGCGCCCGAAAGGAATTTCGGGATTCACTTTAGCCACTCCAGCTGTTTACGCAAGTTCTCAGTTCATGACGCACGACTCATAAGTTGGGACCATGTACTTGATGTTGATGAAGGCGTCGGGCCCGCCGTACCGCTCGAAGACCTCCAGGGTCTGGTTGACGAGGTCGCCTATGTTCTCGCCCTTCCACTGGTCGTACTCGATGGCGTCGCCAATATTGCGATTACGGTTCTTGAAGAGGTTGAGTACAGGGAGGACCTGGCGGTAGTAGGGGACCAGGGCCTCACCCACCAACTCGTTACAGAGGACGAGCGTCTGGAGAAGCCGCATCGTGGCGCATATGACGTCTGCGTTCTTTGTCTGTAGGCATGGTAGGGGCGAGATATGAAAAAAATATAGTATAATCCGTTTACAAAACAATATTACTCAATTATATTTTTGTACATGTTATATGACTTTATAAATCGTTTTCAAAACTTTTCTTGAACATGATTGTATGGGGTCATCTTAGCATAAACATGCTATTGCATTCATGACATCCTTGGTAGTATAGTGGTGAGTATCTCCGCCCGGGGTTCGATTCCCCGTCAAGGAGGTACAATTTGTTTTTGTTTTCAATTGTTAACCAGGATGTTTTCCAGTTTTTAGAATACAGTAATTGCCTAAACATAATTATATAATTCCTTGGTAGTATAGTGGTGAGTATCTCCGCCTGTCACGCGGAAGACCGGGGTTCGATTCCCCGCCAAGGAGGTGCGTTTTTGTTTACAAGGATGTTTTCCAGTTTGTAGAATACAGTAATTGCATTAACATTATTAAATAAATCCTTGGTAGTATAGTGGTGAGTATCTCCGCCTGTCACGCGGAAGACCGGGGTTCGATTCCCCGCCAAGGAGGTACGTTTTTTGTTTATGTTTTCAATGTTTTCCAAGGATGTTTTCCAGTTTGTTAGTGGTGAGTATCTCCGCCTGTCACGCGGCAGACCGGGGTTCGATTCCCCGCCAAGGAGGTACGTTTTTTCTTCTTTTTTCAATGCTTTACAAGGATGTTTTCCAGTTTGTAGAATACAGTAATTGCATTAACATTATTATATAATTCCTTGGTAGTATAGTGGTGAGTATCTCCGCCTGTCACGCGGAAGACCGGGGTTCGATTCCCCGCCAAGGAGGTACGTTTTTTCTTCTTTTTTGTCAATGTTTTACAAGGATGTTTTCCAGTTTGTATAATACAGTAATTGCATTAACATTACTCAATAATTCCTTGGTAGTATAGTGGTGAGTATCTCCGCCTGTCACGCGGAAGACCGGGGTTCGATTCTCCGCCAAGGAGGTACGTTTTTTTCTTCTTTTTTTTTCTCAATGTTTTACAAGGATGTTTTTCCAGTTTGTAGAATACAGTAATTGCATTGACATTATTATATCATTCCTTGGTAGTATAGTGGTGAGTATCTCCGCCTGTCACGCGGAAGACCGGGGTTCGATTCCCCGCCAAGGAGGTGCGTTTTTGTTTACAAGGATGTTTTCCAGTTTGTAGAATACAGTAATTGCATTAACATTATTAAATAAATCCTTGGTAGTATAGTGGTGAGTATCTCCGCCTGTCACGCGGAAGACCGGGGTTCGATTCCCCGCCAAGGAGGTACGTTTTTTGTTTATGTTTTCAATGTTTTCCAAGGATGTTTTCCAGTTTGTAGAATACAGTAAATGCATTAACATTATTATATAATTCCTTGGTAGTATAGTGGTGAGTATCTCCGCCTGTCACGCGGCAGACCGGGGTTCGATTCCCCGCCAAGGAGGTACGTTTTTTCTTCTTTTTTTCAATGCTTTACAAGGATGTTTTCCAGTTTGTAGAATACAGTAATTGCATTAACATTATTATATAATTCCTTGGTAGTATAGTGGTGAGTATCTCCGCCTGTCACGCGGAAGACCGGGGTTCGATTCCCCGCCAAGGAGGTACGTTTTTTCTTCTTTTTTGTCAATGTTTTACAAGGATGTTTTCCAGTTTGTAGAATACAGTAATTGCATTAACATTACTCAATAATTCCTTGGTAGTATAGTGGTGAGTATCTCCGCCTGTCACGCGGAAGACCGGGGTTCGATTCCCCGCCAAGGAGGTACGTTTTTTTCTTCTTTTTTTTCTCAATGTTTTACAAGGATGTTTTTCCAGTTTGTAGAATACAGTAATTGCATTGACATTATTATATCATTCCTTGGTAGTATAGTGGTGAGTATCTCCGCCTGTCACGCGGAAGACCGGGGTTCGATTCCCCGCCAAGGAGGTACGTTTTTTGTTTATGTTTTCAATGTTTTCCAAGGATGTTTTCCAGTATGTAGAATACAGTAATTGCATTAACATTATTATATAATTCCTTGGTAGTATAGTGGTGAGTATCTCCGCCTGTCACGCGGAAGACCGGGGTTCGATTCCCCGCCAAGGAGGTACGTTATTAGGTTATACATATACATATGTATAACCTATTGATTTCGTCAAGATTTTTTTTTTTTTTTTTTTATTTTTTTTTTATTTATTCTTCCTAATTTTGTGCGTCGCATATCTCACGATCAGATGAATCAATTATCATGAATATTCACATGATGATAGATCATGGTCTAACTTAGTGCAGTGAAACTTTTCAGTGACGTCACATCACTATTACGTCATCAGGACGCCATTTTGTCAAATTTCAATAATCATCATAACTCAGTCATGCATCATTAATTTCACTTCAAATTTCGCATCAATATCAATCAGTTCAATCGTCATCTTTTAAGCTCATGCGCGTGCGCTTACACTCGGAGACGCGCGCGTACGCGTCCGTCAAGTGAAAAAAAAAATTAAAAATGTTCAAAGCCCCAACCCGAGTAATTTACTATATGTTTCAGACAATTTTAAGCGTTTCAAAAAATTCCGCGCGTGCGCGTCGGCGCGCGCGTATTTGCGCGCGTAACGCGAATGAATAGTAAAATTGTCGTTTTTTCACATGTTTTGCATTCCTTATAGATCCCCTCAACACACCCTATCAATTTGAGTCATTGTTGACTCATAATAACGGAGTACGCGCGCGTCAAAGTCAAAATTACGCGCGCACGCAAATTGGCAAAATATGGTAAAAACATCTTTTTTTTATTCGGACATAACTTTTTAAAAAGTCCACAAACATCCAATTTTCTTTTAATATTCGGATAGATTATGAGTTGTAGATACGAATTCATACCTCATTTATGCCGAGTAAATGTCATAAAGTCATCATATTGACGGTTAAAAATTAAATAGCGCACGAGCGTGAAAATGTCCTAAGTCTGGTCTCTTATCGGCCATAACTTTTTAGAAAGTCCACAAACTCCCAAATTTCTTTGAATATCCGGAAAGATTATGAGTTGTAGATGCGAATTCATACCTCATTTATGCCGAGTAAATGTTACAAAGTCATCATATTGACCGTTAAAATTTAAATAGCGCACGAGTGTGAAAATTGGCTAAGTCTGAATAGCGCCATCTAACATCTAACGGCGAACAGTTCAAAACAAATAATTGGCAAAATATGGTAAAAACATCCTTTTTTAATTCGGCCATAACTTTTTCAAAAGTCGACAAAAACACAATTTTATTTTAATATTTGGATAGATTATGAGTTGTAGATACGAATTCATACTTCCTTTATGCCGAGTAAATGTTCTAAAGTCATCGAATTGACCGGTTAAAGTTGAAATCGCGCAAAGAGTGTGAAAATTGGCTAAATCTGGTCAAACATGCACTTCTCTTATCGGTCACAACTTCTTTGATACATGGATATATACAAATATTTGTTCATATTCTGAAAGAGTATGAGTTGCACATATTTTTACAAATTTAACATTGGCCAATCAGATTTTGTAAAGTCATCATTGTGCACGATAAAGTAAAACAAAAGTTCAACCTTTAATTACGACGTGTTCCCGTTCTCAAATCGTAAAATAAAATCGAAAAAATGATTGTGTAGCGGAAACTCAGCTTTAACATACAGAAAACGAGGTAAAAATCGGCCAAAGGAAAGGTGTGATATGATTGAAATAAGACGTCAGGTACAGAGCCATTTTACAGTCATTTGGGTCAATTAAAGAGCTGCCCCCTCCCCTTTTGTTATGAATTACTATTGTTACCCTATTTTGTGTCATTCATTTATGCCAAGTAAATGTTATGACATTATCATATTACGCGTTGAAAAGTCAATATCATCATATCATCAATATTTGAGACTTAATTGTTAAAAAGCGTTATAAAAAAATGGAATATATGTATTATTGTTGTGACCCTTTGGTATTATTCGCGTGGTGGTCTCCTTTAACCATAGAGTCTATATGTTTTAACGAACCATAACAACAATTAGGATCCAGGGCCTGCCTAACCGCGGATATGTTTACGAGAAAAAATGACCATCGCGTGACTGTGAACATCCGGTAAAAACTACACTATACCTGTGATCAAGTTTACAGTTTCAATTTAATTTCTAAAAGACTAAAACAATGAAAATTAAATATAACTTGACAATAAACCAATTTCGCAACGCTTATAACGCTAATTAAACATACTCTCACCGATGTGCTTATTCTTGTTCTTAAAGGGATTTAGTCACTTTGCTGACATGTACAAGATTGTTGTTTAACTGTTATGCATGTCTTGATACGAATCGACATTTGCGTACACATCTTCGCTCCAATGCAGACCCATTTCGGTTTACTTTTCTGAGGACTATTATAGTAAGGCAGGATACTGTTACAGCAGCTAAGGAGTGGAAACTGGAAAGGACTACCCTCACATATTGAATCTGCTCCATTAGTGGATGTTTTAAAAAGCTCTTTAAAACATACCTATTTCCCAATTGATCCCAATTGATTTTGTTTGTATGATATTGTATGTTGTATAGTTATTTTGCAAACTATTGTAAACGCTGTGATATAGTATACTACGAATAGCGTACCGCAATGCATACTCATAGTAATCATGATAGTAATATTAATAATACAAATGGTAATAATAACCATACACATGATAACAATTTGAAAAATGGGCAAATGGGTGATAAAATCTCATGGGTTTCTTTGATCTGGGGGTGTATTCGGCAAAGTATTTTAAGTTAAAATGTATTGCATCTACGTCACTGAAATATAGTTTAGAGCTTCAGAATACCGATTTGGCTAAAACATTTTAGTGACGTATAAAATTATACACTATATCTTAGCTTAAAGGGACTGTCCCCCTTTTGCAAGCCAAATTTCAAAAGTTGCGAGGTTATTGACTTATATGATAGAAAATGTCATTTAACAGCATGCTTTAACATATAAGGGCTTGACATTTAAAAACAACAACAACATGTAAGTGTATTTAACATACTTCCATTTCCCTGGTTATACTGCCTGACATGTTTAGTGTTCTACAGACTTTGAGTGAACGCTAAACTGCCTGCGTTTGCCTTGTGCAACCTAATGACCGAATAATCATTCAAGTACTGAAATACTCTTCAAACTTCAGATCCTTTCATTCTTTCTTTCATTTGAGATTGTTATTGTGTAGCATGCATCTAATAAATTGTATACACACAGGTTTTTCGAAAATAAGTTCTGACAATGAATCAGCTAAATATACATAGCAAGTGGCCAAAATGTAGTACATTGAGGAGACGCGATCTTTGCTATTTTTCTTGGTAGTTTTTCATTCATAGAATCTAAATTATAACGGTTTGAATTGAACATTTCACATGGGTGTCATATTTATCACCGAGTCTAGGTACTGTAAACTTTTTAGATGATTTGTAAAAGGCGGACAGTCCCTTTAAAATTGTTTTCAGAATACACCCCCAGATATATCATCTGAGTGATGTGAGAGCATTCCATGGTAAATGAACGTCATATGACCGAGTAATGAGCAAAACTGCAATGCGAGTGATATTTACTATCACTCATTTCACCGACTTTCTACACGGTTATGATCTAGCATATACATGTAAATCTGAACCCTTTAATCATACATATCTTTATAACCAAATAAATTAAGAAAAACAAAACAAAAACTGCCCATGCTTATATTATTAATACAAATACAACGAGATATGTGAGAACCGCAAGAGTTCAACGTAAGTTTCGAGGATTGTGATCCCAGGTCATGAGGACAGCAGCTAAACAAATTAGGGATTTAACTCGTGGGAAATTTCTAATAAGACTTTGTGTTTTTACAACCTAATCCAAATATGTTGCTTTGACCTTAGGAAAGCTAATCGATCTGCACTGCACGCTAAAGAATAACATATCCGGTTGTTATTTCCTTATCTAGTTGATCAGAGCTTTGGATACGCGTACACAAATAGCAGTTTGTAGTTGTGTATGAAGTTGTTTGAACGGTGATTTTTAGAATAAGTTCATGGTATTGTCGGAATTGACATTAACTTTTACACGTTATTCTCTTCGTGAGATATATGGAAGATAAATGAACCATATCCGGGCGTGTAGAACTCTATATAACTATGGCCTAATATGAGTTAAAGCCAAATATAGTATTTTGAAATCGCCTCACGCACTAACAATTGAAAAACACGGACTAATCATCTACCATATGAAATAATATACATGTATGATAACGTATCTGTTAATGTAAATATTAGGGAACAAAAAACTGCTTTGAAATACAGAGATCTTTTACCACATATATTTTTTTTTTACCGCATACGCTGCGTGCAAAAGCTACGCGAGCTCACATCTGCACGGCATATCGGTCTTGTCGAGCCAATGTCCAACCCAGCGTTGTGGCGCGGATGGGCCGAGAATTTAGGCCACATTTTACTGGCGTGCTGATGGCGTTAGTTGACATTCTATCATTATGCCTACATTGAACGATACTAAGATTCGGATTTTATCACACTTAAAGGGATAGTTGAGTTTTGGTAGAGAGGGCGCTAGACTACTTATTTTTTTGTGAGGTAATGAAAAACTGAGTGTAAAATTTGAAAGAGCATAATATTTAAATAATAAAATCATCTTTGTTTGATCAAAATCGGTTCAGAGACGGCTGAAATATCCATAAATATAACAATTTGTAATGAAGCTGGGGCCCCAGGTTTATTAGAGAATTTTGAACCAGCCGTTAAAATTTTTAAAAAAATGCTTCCTCTTTTCAAAAAGTTACAAAATAGGTATTTAAATAGTTGTTGGTTATTTCTCTATCTAATCACTATTTCAACAAAACATCACATGCACAATATTTTATTCAATATGGTTGAAACCGATGAGTGTTTAGAGAGCGCCCTCTTACGTTTTAACGGCTCTTTTTGAATGATAACATGATCTTTACTACGTCATTTGTAAGGTTATACATACTTATTGATTTCGTCAAGAGTTTTAGGTTATACGTATATCATACGTATAACCTATTGATTTTGTTCGAATTTTTTTTCTTCTTCTTCTTCTTTATTCTACCCCTCACTTTTGTTCGTCGATTATCTCAAGATCAGATGAATCAAATATCATGAATCGTCACATGATGATAGATCATGTTCTAACTTAGAACTGCCAACTTTTCAGTGACGTCACATGACTGTGACGTCATTAGGACGCCATTTTGTCAAATTTTAATAATCATCATATCTCAGTCATGAAATATCAATTTCAATTCAAATTTCGCATCAATATTTATCAGGTAAAAATTACGCGCGCACGCAAATTGGCAAAATATGGTAAAAACATCATTTTTTTTATTTGGCCATAACTTTTTAAAAAGTCCACAAACACCCAATTTTCTTTTAATATTCGGATAGATTATGAGTTGTAGATACGAATTCATACCTCATTTATGCCGAGTAAATGTTATAAAGTCATCATATTGACGGTTAAAGTTGAAAATGCGCATTTTAACTTATTTTAATCGATTTTGAAATCAATCACAGCAGACTTCCGACCATATCTCGCTTATTCTCCGTTTATTTTCTCCCAGATTTCGATATGTTGTAGCTGAGGTTATACTCTAAAAGTGCTGTGGTTTAAATTATCTAATAATATGAATTCAGGAACTATAATGTGTCTCTATACAATTGTGATTAGTCTGCCACGCGTATTTGCGCGCGTAACGCAAATAAATAGGAAAAATGCCGTTTTTTCACATGTTTTGCAATCCTGATACATCCCTCAACTCACCCTATCAATTTGAGTCATTGTTGACTCTTAATAACGGAGTATGCGCGCGTCAAAGTCAAAATTACGCGCACACGCAAATTGGCCAAATATGGTAAAAACATTGTTTTTTTATTCGGCCATAACTTTTTTAAAAGTCCACAAACACCCAATTTTATTTTAATATTCGGATAGATTATGAGTTGTAGATACGAATTCATACCTCATTTATGCCGAGTAAATGTCATAAAGTCATCATATTGACGGTTAAAAATTAAATAGCGCACGAGCGTGAAAATGTCCTAAGTCTGGTCTCTTATCGGCCATAACTTTTTAGAAAGTCCACAAATGCCAAGTAAATGTTATAAGGTCATCATATTGAGCGTTAAAGGTGAAATTGCGAATTTATACAATTATGATAAGTCTGCCACGCATCAACATTATATCTTGTATTGGCAAATGCAGAGTGCAATCTTTTACTCATATTCCATCATTTGTTTATCTCTGTCAAGTGAACAAGGGCTGGTGTCGTGGTACGAATCTGTCACTCTAGATCTTAAGTCTGTCTAATTGTCGTGGGTTCGAATCCAAGGCAATATTTTTTTTTACTTTCTTTTTTCTTATTTTTTTCTTTTTATTGGGGGGGGGGGGGGGGTATATAATGTTATTTATATGATGATTGAGTAGTTATTTTTGGAATCATCCTTTTATCATAATAAATCGATATGTATAACCTTAATTCGTCAAACGTGACGAATTCAACATCTAGTTTGTTTTTAATGTTTTACAAATATGTTTTCTAGTTTGTAGAATACAGTAATTGCATTAACATTATATATAATTCCTTGGTAGTATAGTGGTGAGTATCTCCGCCTGTCACGCGGATTCCCCGCCAAGGAGGTTCGTTTTTTTTTTTTTTTTTCAATGTTAATTGCATTAACATTATTATATAATTCCTTGGTAGTATAGTGGTGAGTATCTCCGCCTGTCACGCGGAAGACCGGGGTTCGATTCGCCGCCAAGGAGGTACGTTTTTTCTTCTTTTTTTTCAATGTTTTACAAGGATGTTTTTCCAGTTTGTAGAATACAGTAATTGCATTAACATTATTATATAATTCCTTGGTAGTATAGTGGTGAGTATCTCCGCCTGTCACGCGGAAGACCGGGGTTCGATTCCCCGCCAAGGAGGTGCGTTTTTGTTTACAAGGATGTTTTTCCAGTTTGTAGAATACAGTAATTGCATTGACATTATTATATCATTCCTTGGTAGTATAGTGGTGAGTATCTCCGCCTGTCACGCGGAAGACCGGGGTTCGATTCCCCGCCAAGGAGGTACGTTTTTTGTTTATGTTTTCAATGTTTTCCAAGGATGTTTTCCAGTTTGTAGAATACAGTAATTGCATTAACATTATTGTATAATTCTTTGGTAGTATAGTGGTGAGTATCTCCGCCTGTCACGCGGCAGACCGGGGTTCGATTCCCCGCCAAGGAGGCACGTTTTTTTCTTCTTTTTTTCAATGCTTTACAAGGATGTTTTCCAGTTTGTAGAATACAGTAATTGCATTAACATTATTATATAATTCTTTGGTAGTATAGTGGTGGGTGTCTCCGCCTGTCACGCGGAAGACCGGGGTTCGATACCCCGCCAAGGAGGTACGTTTTTTCTTCTTTTTTGTCAATGTTTTACAAGGATGTTTTCCAGTTTGTAGAATACAGTAATTGCATTAACATTATTAAATAATTCCTTGGTAGTATAGTTGTGAGTATCTCCGCCTGTCACGCGGAAGACCGGGGTTCGATTCCCCGCCAAGGAGGTACGTTTTTTTCTTCTTTTTTTTTCTCAATGTTTTACAAGGATGTTTTTCCAGTTTGTAGAATACAGTAATTGCATTAACATTATTATATAATTCCTTGGTAGTATAGTGGTGAGTATCTCCGCCTGTCACGCGGAAGACCGGGGTTCGATTCCCCGCCAAGGAGGTACGTTATTTGTTTTTAATGTTTTACAAATATGTTTTCTAGTTTGTAGAATACAGTAATTGCATTAACATTATATATAATTCCTTGGTAGTATAGTGGTGAGTATCTCCGCCTGTCACGCGGAAGACCGGGGTTCGATTCCCCGCCAAGGAGGTACGTTTTTTTCTTCTTTTTTTTCAATGTTTTACAAGGATGTTTTTCCAGTTTGTAGAATACAGTAATTGCATTGACATTATTATATCATTCCTTGGTAGTATAGTGGTGAGTATCTCCGCCTGTCACGCGGAAGAGCGGGGTTCGATTCCCCGCCAAGGAGGTGCGTTTTTGTTTACAAGGATGTTTTTCCAGTTTGTAGAATACAGTAATTGCATTAACATTATTAAATAAATCCTTGGTAGTATAGTGGTGAGTATCTCCGCCTGTCACGCGGAAGACCGCGGTTCGATTCCCCGCCAAGGAGGTACGTTTTTTGTTTATGTTTTCAATGTTTTCCAAGGATGTTTTCCAGTTTGTAGAATACAGTAAATGCATTAACATTATTATATAATTCCTTGGTAGTATAGTGGTGAGTATCTCCGCCTGTCACGCGGCAGACCGGGGTTCGATTCCCCGCCAAGGAGGTACGTTTTTTTCTTCTTTTTTTCAATGCTTTACAAAGATGTTTTCCAGTTTGTAGAATACAGTAATTGCATTAACATTATTATATAATTCCTTGGTAGTAAAGTGGTGAGTATCTCCGCCTGTCACGCGGAAGACCGGGGTTCGATTCCCCGCCAAGGAGGTACGTTTTTTCTTCTTTTTTGTCAATGTTTTACAAGGATGTTTTCCAGTTTGTAGAATACAGTAATTGCATTAACATTATTAAATAATTCCTTGGTAGTATAGTGCTGAGTATCTCCGCCTGTCACGCGGAAGACCGGGGTTCGATTCCCCGCCAAGGAGGTACGTTTTTTCAGGGGTGTCGATCCTGGGGGGGCAGGGGGGGCGGTCGCCCCCCCAATGAAAATATTGGGGGGGCGAACATATCATTTCGCTCCCCCAATAATTCCGAAAATGAGGAA
Organism: Echinarachnius parma; assembly: GCA_037951105.1. Lineage (NCBI taxonomy): Eukaryota > Metazoa > Echinodermata > Echinoidea > Clypeasteroida > Echinarachniidae > Echinarachnius > Echinarachnius parma. The sequence goes on from JBAMJV010004047.1 coordinate 56,713, forward strand.
GAAAAAAATCGAGTGATATAATGCCAAAGAGGGGAAAGACACATTTATCAATAATTAATCTTCAAAATAGCCGTTTTTTTAGTTTGAAAAGGACTGTAAATCTCTTTTTTGCCGCGCGCTTCGCGCGCATACAGTTTCTCATATTGCAAGTTTCATTTGGGTTGCGGGAACTCACTTTTTGAAATGTGTTGGGCAGCGTAATTTCTCAAACGCACAACTCAAACGAAGTTTATTAAACCCTCATCTATAGATAGCACACCGTCACAGAAAATAAAATAATCTCGGTACATATGCGCTGAACGCAAATCAAATTGGAATATCATGTCCCCACATTTGAAAAAGGAGCAGATTGTCTCCCTCCCTTTGTCATTATGTATGATTGGTTCAATACCTATATACTTCATATTACGTGAAATTTCTGTCTCAGGTGTGAACCAAATCGCACAATTTCACGCCCAAAAATACAAAAGCTCCCTACTGTGGGAGGGGGTATCCCCTCCCCCGCTCGGTCGCTTCGCTTCCTCGCAATGTCTCCCCTACACTTTTGAGAAATTGTTGACGCCCTTGCTTAGTTTCATGGGAGCCCAATGCCCTAGACTATATCGATGGCTCTATAGTATACATGATCACGTGGATCCATCTCATGCAAGGCTCAGTCTTTTCCTCGCTTTGCCCTTTAAAAATACGTTATGAGTAGGTTCACTATTTTATACAATTTTAACACCCATGCTAGGAGCAAATGTCTGAAATCTAAAAGCTTCCGGGGGCTCCGCCCCCTGGACCCCCATTATGTGGGTGCCCCCCAAAGTCAGGTCTTCGAGCCATCAAGACACTTTCAATGAGCGCATAATAAAAACTTCCGGGGATGCCAATGTGGGACTTTTAGCTCTCTCAGTGGTCACTCTGGAAAATTTTTCAAATTTCGCCCCCCCAATCTCAAAAACGGATCGACACCCCTGCGTTTTTTGTTTATGTTTTCAATGTTTTCCAAGGATGTTTTCCAGTATGTAGAATACAGTAATTACATTAACATTATTATATAATTCCTTGGTAGTATAGTGGTGAGTATCTCCGCCTGTCACGCGGAAGACCGGGGTTCGATTCCCCGCCAAGGAGGTACGTTATTTGTTTTTAATGTTTTACAAATATGTTTTCTAGTTTGTAGAATACAGTAATTGCATTAACATTATATATAATTCCTTGGTAGTATAGTGGTGAGTATCTCCGCCCGTCACGCGGATTCCCCGCCAAGGAGGTTCGTTTTTTTTTTGTTTTTTGTCAATGTTAATTGCATTAACATTATTATATAATTCCTTGGTAGTATAGTGGTGAGTATCTCCGCCTGTCACGCGGAAGACCGGGGTTCGATTCCCCGCCAAGGAGGTACGTTTTTTTTCTTCTTTTTTTTCAATGTTTTACAAGGATGTTTTTCCAGTTTGTAGAATACAGTAATTGCATTAACATTATTATATAATTCCTTGGTAGTATAGTGGTGAGTATCTCCGCCTGTCACGCGGAAGAGCGGGGTTCGATTTCCCGCCAAGGAAGTGCGTTTTTGTTTACAAGGATGTTTTCCAGTTTGTAGAATACAGTAATTGCATTAACATTATTAAATAAATTCTTGGTAGTATAGTGGTGAGTATCTCCGTCTGTCACGCGGAAGACCGGGGTTCGATTCCCCGCCAAGGAGGTACGTTTTTTGTTTATGTTTTCAATGTTTTCCAAGGATGTTTTCCAGTTTGTAGAATACAGTAAATGCATTAACATTATTATATAATTCCTTGGTAGTATAGTGGTGAGTATCTCCGCCTGTCACGCTGCAGACCGGGGTTCGATTCCCCGCCAAGGAGGTACGTTTTTTTCTTCTTTTTTTCAATGCTTTACAAGGATGTTTTCCAGTTTGTAGAATGCAGTAATTGCATTAACATTATTATATAATTCCTTGGTAGTATAGTGGTGAGTATCTCCGCCTGTCACGCGGAAGACCGGGGTTCGATTCCCCGCCAAGGAGGTACGTTTTTTCTTCTTTTTTGTCAATGTTTTACAAGGATGTTTTCCAGTTTGTAGAATACAGTAATTGCATTAACATTATTAAATAATTCCTTGGTAGTATAGTGGTGAGTATCTCCGCCTGTCACGCGGAAGACCGGGGTTCGATTCCCCGCCAAGGAGGTGCGTTTTTGTTTACAAGGATGTTTTCCAGTTTGTAGAATACAGTAATTGCATTAACATTATTAAATAAATCCTTGGTAGTATAGTGGTGAGTATCTCCGCCTGTCACGCGGAAGACCGGGGTTCGATTCCCCGCCAAGGAGGTACGTTTTTTGTTTATGTTTTCAATGTTTTCCAAGGATGTTTTCCAGTTTGTAGAATACAGTAAATGCATTAACATTATTATATAATTCCTTGGTAGTATAGTGGTGAGTATCTCCGCCTGTCACGCGGCAGGCCGGGGTTCGATTCCCTGCCAAGGAGGTACGTTTTTTCCTTCTTTTTTTCAATGCTTTACAAGGATGTTTTCCAGTTTGTAGAATACAGTAATTGCATTAACATTATTATATAATTCCTTGGTAGTAAAGTGGTGAGTATCTCCGCCTGTCACGCGGAAGACCGGGGTTCGATTCCCCGCCAAGGAGGTACGTTGTTTCTTCTTTTTTGTCAATGTTTTACAAGGATGTTTTCCAGTTTGTAGAATACAGTAATTGCATTAACATTATTAAATAATTCCTTGGTAGTATAGTGGTGAGTATCTCCGCCTGTCACGCGGAAGACCGGGGTTCGATTCCCCGCCAAGGAGGTACGTTTTTTTCTTCTTTTTTCTCTCAATGTTTTACAAGGATTTTTTTCCAGTTTGTAGAATACAGTAATTGCATTGACATTATTATATCATTCCTTGGTAGTATAGTGGTGAGTATCTCCGCCTGTCACGCGGAAGACCGGGGTTCGATTCCCCGCCAAGGAGGTATGTTTTTTGTTTATGTTTTCAATGTTTTCCAAGGATGTTTTCCAGTTTGTAGAATACAGTAAATGCATTAATATTATTATATAATTCCTTGGTAGTATAGTGGTGAGTATCTCCGCCTGTCACGCGGAAGACCGGGGTTCGATTCCCCGCCAAGGAGGTACGTTTTTTCTTCTTTTTTGTCAATGTTTTACAAGGATGTTTTCCAGTTTGTAGAATACAGTAATTACATTAACATTATTAAATAATTCCTTGGTAGTATAGTGGTGAGTATCAGTCTCCGCCTGTCACGCGGAAGACCGGGGTTCGATTCCCCGCCAAGGAGATACGTTTTTTGTTTTTGTTTTCAATTGTTAACAAGGATGATTTCCAGTTTTTAGAATACAGTAACTGCCTAAACATAATTATATAAATCCTTGGTAGTATAGTGGTGAGTATCTCCGCCTGTCACGCGGAAGACCGGGGTTCGATTCCCCGCCAAGGAGGTACGTTTTTTGTTTATGTTTTCAATGTTTTCCAAGGATGATTTCCAGTTATTAAAATACAGTAACTGCCTAAACATTATAAATCCTTGGTAGTATAGTGATGAGTATCTCCGCCTGTCACGCGGAAGACCGGGGTTCGATTCCCCGCCAAGGAGGAACGTTTTGTTCTTCTTTTTTGTCAATGTTTTACAAGGATGTTTTCCAGTTTGTAGAATACAGTAATTGCATTAACATTATTATATAATTCCTTGGTAGTATAGTGGTGAGTATCTCCGCCTGTCACGCGGAAGACCGGGGTTCGATTCCCCGCCAAGGAGGTACGTTATTTGTTTTTAATGTTTTACAAATATGTTTTCTAGTTTGTAGAATACAGTAATTGCATTAACATTATTATATAAATCCTTGGTAGTATAGTGGTGAGTATCTCCGCCTGTCACGCGGAAGACCGGGGTTCGATTCCCCGCCAAGGAGGTGCGTTTTTGTTTACAAGGATGTTTTCTAGTTTGTAGAATACAGTAATTACATTAACATTATTAAATAAATCCTTGGTAGTATAGTGGTGAGTATCTCCGCCTGTCACGCGGAAGACCGGGGTTCGATTCCCCGCCAAGGAGATACGTTTTTTGTTTTTGTTTTCAATTGTTAACAAGGATGATTTCCAGTTTTTAGAATACAGTAACTGCCTAAACATAATTATATAAATCCTTGGTAGTATAGTGGTGAGTATCTCCGCCTGTCACGCGGAAGACCGGGGTTCGATTCCCCGCCAAGGAGGTACGTTTTTTGTTTATGTTTTCAATGTTTTCCAAGGATGTGTTCCAGTATGTAGAATACAGTAATTGCATTAACATTATTAAATAAATCCTTGGTAGTATAGTTTTGAGTATCTCCGCCTGTCACGCGGAAGACCGGGGTTCGATTCCCCGCCAAGGAGATACGTTTTTTGTTTTTGTTTTCAATTGTTAAAGGGATAGTTGAGTTCTGGTAAGGAGAGTACAGTTTTAGTGAAACTGAATTTTAATAAACCAAAACCTGCATCATTACATTACAAACTAATAGTTATAACTAGAAAGGAACACCAAATTACAAATGACGTAGTAAAGATCAATGTTATCATTCAAAAAGAGCCGTTAAAACGTAAGAGGGCGCTCTCTAAACACTCATCGGTTTCAACCATTTTGAATAAAATATTGTGCATGTGATGCTTTGTTGAAATAGTGATTAGATAGAGAAATAACCAACAACTATTTAAATACCTATTTTGTGACTTTTTTGAAAAGAGGAAGCATTTTTTTGAATTTTTAACGGCTGGTTCAAAATTCTCTAATAAACCCGGGGCCCCGGGTTTATTACAAATTGTTATATTTATGGATATTTCAGCCGTTTCGGAACCGATTTTGATCAAACAAAGATGATTTTATTGTTTAAATATTATGCTCTTTCAAATTTTACACTCAGTTTTTCATTACCTCACAAACCAATTAAGTAGTCTAGCGCCCTCTCTACCAAAACTCAACTTTCCCTTCAAGGATGATTTCCAGTTATAAGAATACAGTAACTGCCTAAACATAATTATATAAATTCTTGGTAGTATAGTGGTGAGTATCTCCGCCTGTCACGCGGTAGACCGGGGTTCGATTCCCCGCCAAGGAGGAACGTTTTGTTCTTCTTTTTTGTTAATGTTTTACAAGGATGTTTTCCAGTTTGTAGAATACAGTAATTGCATTAACATTATTATATAATTCCTTGGTAGTATAGTGGTGAGTATCTCCGCCTGTCACGCGGAAGACCGGGGTTCGATTCCCCGCCAAGGAGGTGCGTTTTTGTTTACAAGGATGTTTTTCCAGTTTGTAGAATACAGTAATTGCATTGACATTATTATATCATTCCTTGGTAGTATAGTGGTGAGTATCTCCGCCTGTCACGCGGAAGACCGGGGTTCGATTCCCCGCCAAGGAGGTACGTTTTTTGTTTATGTTTTCAATGTTTTCCAAGGATGTTTTCCAGTTTGTAGAATACAGTAAATGCATTAACATTATTATATAATTCCTTGGTAGTATAGTGGTGAGTATCTCCGCCTGTCACGCGGAAGACCGGGGTTCGATTCCCCGCCAAGGAGGTACGTTTTTTGTTTATGTTTTCAATGTTTTCCAAGGATGTTTTCCAGTTTGTAGAATACAGTAAATGCATTAACATTATTATATAATTCCTTGGTAGTATAGTGGTGAGTATCTCCGCCTGTCACGCGGCAGACCGGGGTTCGATTCCCCGCCAAGGAGGTACGTTTTTTTCTTCTTTTTTTCAATGCTTTACAAGGATGTTTTCCAGTTTGTAGAATACAGTAATTGCATTAACATTATTAAATAATTCCTTGGTAGTATAGTTGTGAGTATCTCCGCCTGTCACGCGGAAGACCGGGGTTCGATTCCCCGCCAAGGAGGTTCGTTTTTTTTTGTTTTTTGTCAATGTTAATTGCATTAACATTATTATATAATTCCTTGGTAGTATAGTGGTGAGTATCTCCGCCTGTCACGCGGAAGACCGGGGTTCGATTCCCCGCCAAGGAGGTACGTTTTTTTCTTCTTTTTTTTCAATGTTTTACAAGGATGTTTTTCCAGTTTGTAGAATACAGTAATTGCATTAACATTATTATATAATTCCTTGGTAGTATAGTGGTGAGTATCTCCGCCTGTCACGCGGAAGACCGGGGTTCGATTCCCCGCCAAGGAGGTGCGTTTTTGTTTACAAGGATGTTTTCCAGTTTGTAGAATACAGTAATTGCATTAACATTATTAAATAAATCCTTGGTAGTATAGTGGTGAGTATCTCCGCCTGTCACGCTGAAGACCGGGGTTCGATTCCCCGCCAAGGAGGTACGTTTTTTGTTTATGTTTTCAATGTTTTCCAAGGATGTTTTCCAGTTTGTAGAATACAGTAAATGCATTAACATTATTATATAATTCCTTGGTAGTATAGTGGTGAGTATCTCCGCCTGTCACGCTGCAAACCGGGGTTCGATTCCCCGCCAAGGAGGTACGTTTTTTTCTTCTTTTTTTCAATGCTTTACAAGGATGTTTTCCAGTTTGTAGTGGTGAGTATCTCCGCCTGTCACGCGGAAGACCGGGGTTCGATTCCCCGCCAAGGAGGTGCGTTTTTGTTTACAAGGATGTTTTCCAGTTTGTAGAATACAGTAATTGCATTAACATTATTAAATAAATCCTTGGTAGTATAGTGGTGAGTATCTCCGCCTGTCACGCGGAAGACCGGGGTTCGATTCCCCGCCAAGGAGGTACGTTTTTTGTTTATGTTTTCAATGTTTTCCAAGGATGTTTTCCAGTTTGTAGAATACAGTAAATGCATTAACATTATTATATAATTCCTTGTTAGTATAGTGGTGAGTATCTCCGCCTGTCACGCTGCAGACCGGGGTTCGATTCCCCGCCAAGGAGGTACGTTTTTTTCTTCTTTTTTTCAATGCTTTACAAGGATGTTTTCCAGTTTGTAGAATACAGTAATTGCATTAACATTATTATATAATTCCTTGGTAGTATAGTGGTGAGTATCTCCGCCTGTCACGCGGAAGACCGGGGTTCGATTCCCCGCCAAGGAGGTACGTTATTTGTTTTTAATGTTTTACAAATATGTTTTCTAGTTTGTAGAATACAGTAATTGCATTAACATTATTATATAAATCCTTGGTAGTATAGTGGTGAGTATCTCCGCCTGTCACGCGGAAGACCGGGGTTCGATTCCCCGCCAAGGAGGTGCGTTTTTGTTTACAAGGATGTTTTCTAGTTTGTAGAATACAGTAATTACATTAACATTATTAAATAAATCCTTGGTAGTATAGTGGTGAGTATCTCCGCCTGTCACGCGGAAGACCGGGGTTCGATTCCCCGCCAAGGAGATACGTTTTTTGTTTTTGTTTCAATTGTTAACAAGGATGATTTCCAGTTTTTAGAATACAGTAACTGCCTAAACATAATTATATAAATCCTTGGTAGTATAGTGGTGAGTATCTCCGCCTGTCACGCGGAAGACCGGGGTTCGATTCCCCGCCAAGGAGGTACGTTTTTTCTTATTTTTTTTCAATGTTTTCCAAGGATGTTTTCCAGTTTATAGAATACAGTATTTGCATTGACGTTATTATATAATTCCTTGGTAGTATAGTGGTGAGTATCTCCGCCTGTCACGCGGAAGACCGGGGTTCGATTCCCCGCCAAGGAGGTACGTTATTTGTTTTTAATGTTTTACAAATATGTTTTCTAGTTTGTAGAATACAGTAATTGCATTAACATTATTATATAAATCCTTGGTAGTATAGTGGTGAGTATCTCCGCCTGTCACGCGGAAGACCGGGGTTCGATTCCCCGCCAAGGAGGTACGTTTTTTGTTTATGTTTTCAATGTTTTCCAAGGATGTTTTCCAGTTTGTAGAATACAGTAAATGCATTAACATTATTATATAATTCCTTGGTAGTATAGTGGTGAGTATCTCCGCCTGTCACGCTGCAGACCGGGGTTCGATTCCCCGCCAAGGAGGTACGTTTTTTTCTTCTTTTTTTCAATGCTTTACAAGGATGTTTTCCAGTTTGTAGAATACAGTAATTGCATTAACATTATTATATAATTCCTTGGTAGTATAGTGGTGAGTATCTCCGCCTGTCACGCGGAAGACCGGGGTTCGATTCCCCGCCAAGGAGGTACGTTATTTGTTTTTAATGTTTTACAAATATGTTTTCTAGTTTGTAGAATACAGTAATTGCATTAACATTATTATATAAATCCTTGGTAGTATAGTGGTGAGTATCTCCGCCTGTCACGCGGAAGACCGGGGTTCGATTCCCCGCCAAGGAGGTACGTTTTTTGTTTTTAATGTTTTACAAGTATGTTTTCTAGTTTGTAGAATACAGTAATTGCATTAACATTATTATATAAATCCTTGGTAGTATAGTGGTGAGTATCTCCGCCTGTCACGCGGAAGACCGGGGTTCGATTCCCCGCCAAGGAGGTACGTTTTTTGTTTATGTTTTCAATGTTTTCCAAGGATGTTTTCCAGTTTGTAGAATACAGTAAATGCATTAACATTATTATATAATTCCTTGGTAGTATAGTGGTGAGTATCTCCGCCTGTCACGCGGCAGACCGGGGTTCGATTCCCCGCCAAGGAGGTACGTTTTTTTCTTCTTTTTTTCAATGCTTTACAAGGATGTTTTCCAGTTTGTAGAATACAGTAATTGCATTAACATTATTATATAATTCCTTGGTAGTAAAGTGGTGAGTATCTCAGCCTGTCACGCGGAAGACCGGGGTTCGATTCCCCGCCAAGGAGGTACGTTTTTTCTTCTTTTTTGTCAATGTTTTACAAGGATGTTTTCCAGTTTGTAGAATACAGTAATTGCATTAACATTATTAAATAATTCCTTGGTAGTATAGTGCTGAGTATCTCCGCCTGTCACGCGGAAGACCGGGGTTCGATTCCCCGCCAAGGAGGTACGTTATTTGTTTTTAATGTTTTACAAATATGTTTTCTAGTTTGTAGAATACAGTAATTGCATTAACATTATATATAATTCCTTGGTAGTATAGTGGTGAGTATCTCCGCCCGTCACGCGGATTCCCCGCCAAGGAGGTTCGTTTTTTTTTTTTTTTTGTCAATGTTAATTGCATTAACATTATTATATAATTCCTTGGTAGTATAGTGGTGAGTATCTCCGCCTGTCACGCGGAAGACCGGGGTTCGATTCCCCGACAAGGAGGTACGTTTTTTTTCTTCTTTTTTTTCAATGTTTTACAAGGATGTTTTTCCAGTTTGTAGAATACAGTAATTGCATTAACATTATTATATAATTCCTTGGTAGTATAGTGGTGAGTATCTCCGCCTGTCACGCGGAAGAGCGGGGTTCGATTTCCCGCCAAGGAGGTGCGTTTTTGTTTACAAGGATGTTTTCCAGTTTGTAGAATACAGTAATTGCATTAACATTATTAAATAAATTCTTGGTAGTATAGTGGTGAGTATCTCCGCCTGTCACGCGGAAGACCGGGGTTCGATTCCCCGCCAAGGAGGTACGTTTTTTGTTTATGTTTTCAATGTTTTCCAAGGATGTTTTCCAGTTTGTAGAATACAGTAAATGCATTAACATTATTATATAATTCCTTGGTAGTATAGTGGTGAGTATCTCCGCCTGTCACGCTGCAGACCGGGGTTCGATTCCCCGCCAAGGAGGTACGTTTTTTTCTTCTTTTTTTCAATGCTTTACAAGGATGTTTTCCAGTTTGTAGAATGCAGTAATTGCATTAACATTATTATATAATTCCTTGGTAGTATAGTGGTGAGTATCTCCGCCTGTCACGCGGAAGACCGGGGTTCGATTCCCCGCCAAGGAGGTACGTTTTTTCTTCTTTTTTGTCAATGTTTTACAAGGATGTTTTCCAGTTTGTAGAATACAGTAATTGCATTAACATTATTAAATAATTCCTTGGTAGTATAGTGGTGAGTATCTCCGCCTGTCACGCGGAAGACCGGGGTTCGATTCCCCGCCAAGGAGGTGCGTTTTTGTTTACAAGGATGTTTTCCAGTTTGTAGAATACAGTAATTGCATTAACATTATTAAATAAATCCTTGGTAGTATAGTGGTGAGTATCTCCGCCTGTCACGCGGAAGACCGGGGTTCGATTCCCCGCCAAGGAGGTACGTTTTTTGTTTATGTTTTCAATGTTTTCCAAGGATGTTTTCCAGTTTGTAGAATACAGTAAATGCATTAACATTATTATATAATTCCTTGGTAGTATAGTGGTGAGTATCTCCGCCTGTCACGCGGCAGACCGGGGTTCGATTCCCCGCCAAGGAGGTACGTTTTTTTCTTCTTTTTTTCAATGCTTTACAAGGATGTTTTCCAGTTTGTAGAATACAGTAATTGCATTAACATTATTATATAATTCCTTGGTAGTAAAGTGGTGAGTATCTCAGCCTGTCACGCGGAAGACCGGGGTTCGATTCCCCGCCAAGGAGGTACGTTTTTTCTTCTTTTTTGTCAATGTTTTACAAGGATGTTTTCCAGTTTGTAGAATACAGTAATTGCATTAACATTATTAAATAATTCCTTGGTAGTATAGTGCTGAGTATCTCCGCCTGTCACGCGGAAGACCGGGGTTCGATTCCCCGCCAAGGAGGTACGTTATTTGTTTTTAATGTTTTACAAATATGTTTTCTAGTTTGTAGAATACAGTAATTGCATTAACATTATATATAATTCCTTGGTAGTATAGTGGTGAGTATCTCCGCCCGTCACGCGGATTCCCCGCCAAGGAGGTTCGTTTTTTTTTTTTTTTTGTCAATGTTAATTGCATTAACATTATTATATAATTCCTTGGTAGTATAGTGGTGAGTATCTCCGCCTGTCACGCGGAAGACCGGGGTTCGATTCCCCGACAAGGAGGTACGTTTTTTTTCTTCTTTTTTTTCAATGTTTTACAAGGATGTTTTTCCAGTTTGTAGAATACAGTAATTGCATTAACATTATTATATAATTCCTTGGTAGTATAGTGGTGAGTATCTCCGCCTGTCACGCGGAAGAGCGGGGTTCGATTTCCCGCCAAGGAGGTGCGTTTTTGTTTACAAGGATGTTTTCCAGTTTGTAGAATACAGTAATTGCATTAACATTATTAAATAAATTCTTGGTAGTATAGTGGTGAGTATCTCCGCCTGTCACGCGGAAGACCGGGGTTCGATTCCCCGCCAAGGAGGTACGTTTTTTGTTTATGTTTTCAATGTTTTCCAAGGATGTTTTCCAGTTTGTAGAATACAGTAAATGCATTAACATTATTATATAATTCCTTGGTAGTATAGTGGTGAGTATCTCCGCCTGTCACGCTGCAGACCGGGGTTCGATTCCCCGCCAAGGAGGTACGTTTTTTTCTTCTTTTTTTCAATGCTTTACAAGGATGTTTTCCAGTTTGTAGAATGCAGTAATTGCATTAACATTATTATATAATTCCTTGGTAGTATAGTGGTGAGTATCTCCGCCTGTCACGCGGAAGACCGGGGTTCGATTCCCCGCCAAGGAGGTACGTTTTTTCTTCTTTTTTGTCAATGTTTTACAAGGATGTTTTCCAGTTTGTAGAATACAGTAATTGCATTAACATTATTAAATAATTCCTTGGTAGTATAGTGGTGAGTATCTCCGCCTGTCACGCGGAAGACCGGGGTTCGATTCCCCGCCAAGGAGGTGCGTTTTTGTTTACAAGGATGTTTTCCAGTTTGTAGAATACAGTAATTGCATTAACATTATTAAATAAATCCTTGGTAGTATAGTGGTGAGTATCTCCGCCTGTCACGCGGAAGACCGGGGTTCGATTCCCCGCCAAGGAGGTACGTTTTTTGTTTATGTTTTCAATGTTTTCCAAGGATGTTTTCCAGTTTGTAGAATACAGTAAATGCATTAACATTATTATATAATTCCTTGGTAGTATAGTGGTGAGTATCTCCGCCTGTCACGCGGCAGGCCGGGGTTCGATTCCCTGCCAAGGAGGTACGTTTTTTCCTTCTTTTTTTCAATGCTTTACAAGGATGTTTTCCAGTTTGTAGAATACAGTAATTGCATTAACATTATTAAATAATTCCTTGGTAGTATAGTGGTGAGTATCTCCGCCTGTCACGCGGAAGACCGGGGTTCGATTCCCCGCCAAGGAGGTACGTTTTTTTCTTCTTTTTTTTCTCAATGTTTTACAAGGATGTTTTTCCAGTTTGTAGAATACAGTAATTGCATTGACATTATTATATCATTCCTTGGTAGTATAGTGGTGAGTATCTCCGCCTGTCACGCGGAAGATCGGGGTTCGATTCCCCGCCAAGGAGGTATGTTTTTTGTTTATGTTTTCAATGTTTTCCAAGGATGTTTTCCAGTTTGTAGAATACAGTAAATGCATTAATATTATTATATAATTCCTTGGTAGTATAGTGGTGAGTATCTCCGCCTGTCACGCGGAAGACCGGGGTTCGATTCCCCGCCAAGGAGGTACGTTTTTTCTTCTTTTTTGTCAATGTTTTACAAGGATGTTTTCCAGTTTGTAGAATACAGTAATTACATTAACATTATTAAATAATTCCTTGGTAGTATAGTGGTGAGTATCAGTCTCCGCCTGTCACGCGGAAGACCGGGGTTCGATTCCCCGCCAAGGAGATACGTTTTTTGTTTTTGTTTTCAATTGTTAACAAGGATGATTTCCAGTTTTTAGAATACAGTAACTGCCTAAACATAATTATATAAATCCTTGGTAGTATAGTGGTGAGTATCTCCGCCTGTCACGCGGAAGACCGGGGTTCGATTCCCCGCCAAGGAGGTACGTTTTTTGTTTATGTTTTCAATGTTTTCCAAGGATGATTTCCAGTTATTAGAATACAGTAACTGCCTAAACATTATAAATCCTTGGTAGTATAGTGATGAGTATCTCCGCCTGTCACGCGGAAGACCGGGGTTCGATTCCCCGCCAAGGAGGAACGTTTTGTTCTTCTTTTTTGTCAATGTTTTACAAGGATGTTTTCCAGTTTGTAGAATACAGTAATTGCATTAACATTATTATATAATTCCTTGGTAGTATAGTGGTGAGTATCTCCGCCTGTCACGCGGAAGACCGGGGTTCGATTCCCCGCCAAGGAGGTACGTTATTTGTTTTTAATGTTTTACAAATATGTTTTCTAGTTTGTAGAATACAGTAATTGCATTAACATTATTATATAAATCCTTGGTAGTATAGTGGTGAGTATCTCCGCCTGTCACGCGGAAGACCGGGGTTCGATTCCCCGCCAAGGAGGTGCGTTTTTGTTTACAAGGATGTTTTCTAGTTTGTAGAATACAGTAATTACATTAACATTATTAAATAAATCCTTGGTAGTATAGTGGTGAGTATCTCCGCCTGTCACGCGGAAGACCGGGGTTCGATTCCCCGCCAAGGAGATACGTTTTTTGTTTTTGTTTTCAATTGTTAACAAGGATGATTTCCAGTTTTTAGAATACAGTAACTGCCTAAACATAATTATATAAATCCTTGGTAGTATAGTGGTGAGTATCTCCGCCTGTCACGCGGAAGACCGGGGTTCGATTCCCCGCCAAGGAGGTACGTTTTTTGTTTATGTTTTCAATGTTTTCCAAGGATGATTTCCAGTTATTAGAATACAGTAACTGCATAAAACTTATTAATCCTTGGTAGTATAGTGATGAGTATCTCCGCCTGTCACGCGGAAGACCGGGGTTCGATTCCCCGCCAAGGAGGAACGTTTTGTTCTTCTTTTTTGTCAATGTTTTACAAGGATGTTTTCCAGTTTGTAGAATACAGTAATTGCATTAACATTATTATATAATTCCTTGGTAGTATAGTGGTGAGTATCTCCGCCTGTCACGCGGAAGACCGGGGTTCGATTCCCCGCCAAGGAGGTACGTTATTTGTTTTTAATGTTTTACAAATATGTTTTCTAGTTTGTAGAATACAGTAATTGCATTAACATTATTATATAAATCCTTGGTAGTATAGTGGTGAGTATCTCCGCCTGTCACGCGGAAGACCGGGGTTCGATTCCCCGCCAAGGAGGTACGTTTTTTGTTTATGTTTTCAATGTTTTCCAAGGATGTTTTCCAGTTTGTAGAATACAGTAAATGCATTAACATTATTATATAATTCCTTGGTAGTATAGTGGTGAGTATCTCCGCCTGTCACGCGGCAGGCCGGGGTTCGATTCCCTGCCAAGGAGGTACGTTTTTTCCTTCTTTTTTTCAATGCTTTACAAGGATGTTTTCCAGTTTGTAGAATACAGTAATTGCATTAACATTATTATATAAATCCTTGGTAGTATAGTGGTGAGTATCTCCGCCTGTCACGCGGAAGACCGGGGTTCGATTCCCCGCCAAGGAGGTACGTTTTTTGTTTATGTTTTCAATGTTTTCCAAGGATGATTTCCAGTTATTAGAATACAGTAACTGCATAAAACTTATTAATCCTTGGTAGTATAGTGATGAGTATCTCCGCCTGTCACGCGGAAGACCGGGGTTCGATTCCCCGCCAAGGAGGAACGTTTTGTTCTTCTTTTTTGTCAATGTTTTACAAGGATGTTTTCCAGTTTGTAGAATACAGTAATTGCATTAACATTATTATATAATTCCTTGGTAGTATAGTGGTGAGTATCTCCGCCTGTCACGCGGAAGACCGGGGTTCGATTCCCCGCCAAGGAGGTACGTTATTTGTTTTTAATGTTTTACAAATATGTTTTCTAGTTTGTAGAATACAGTAATTGCATTAACATTATTATATAAATCCTTGGTAGTATAGTGGTGAGTATCTCCGCCTGTCACGCGGAAGACCGGGGTTCGATTCCCCGCCAAGGAGGTGCGTTTTTGTTTACAAGGATGTTTTCTAGTTTGTAGAATACAGTAATTACATTAACATTATTAAATAAATCCTTGGTAGTATAGTGGTGAGTATCTCCGCCTGTCACGCGGAAGACCGGGGTTCGATTCCCCGCCAAGGAGATACGTTTTTTGTTTTTGTTTTCAATTGTTAACAAGGATGATTTCCAGTTTTTAGAATACAGTAACTGCCTAAACAAATCCTTGGTAGTATAGTAGTGAGTATCTCCGCCTGTCACGCGGAAGACCGGGGTTCGATTCCCCGCCAAGGAGGTACGTTTTTTGTTTATGTTTTCAATGTTTTCCAAGGATGTGTTCCAGTATGTAGAATACAGTAATTGCATTAACATTTTAAATAAATCCTTGGTAGTATAGTTTTGAGTATCTCCGCCTGTCACGCGGAAGACCGGGGTTCGATTCCCCGCCAAGGAGATACGTTTTTTGTTTTTGTTTTCAATTGTTAAAGGGATAGTTGAGTTCTGGTAAGGAGAGTACAGTTTTAGTGAAACTGAATTTTAATAAACCAAAACCTGCATCATTACATTACAAACTAATAGTTATAACTAGAAAGGAATACCAAATTACAAATGACGTAGTAAAGAGCAATGTTATCATTCAAAAAGAGCCGTTAAAACGTAAGAGGGCGCTCTCTAAACACTCATCGGTTTCAACCATTTTGAATAAAATATTGTGCATGTGATGCTTTGTTGAAATAGTGATTAGATAGAGAAATAACCAACAACTATTTAAATACCTATTTTGTGACTTTTTTGAAAAGAGGAAGCATTTTTTTGAATTTTTAACGGCTGGTTCAAAATTCTCTAATAAACCCGGGGCCCCGGGTTTATTACAAATTGTTATATTTATGGATATTTCAGCCGTTTCTGAACCGATTTTGATCAAACAAAGATGATTTTATTGTTTAAATATTATGCTCTTTCAAATTTTACACTCAGTTTTTCATTACCTCACAAACCAATTAAGTAGTCTAGCGCCCTCTCTACCAAAACTCAACTTTCCCTTCAAGGATGATTTCCAGTTATTAGAATACAGTAACTGCCTAAACATAATTATATAAATTCTTGGTAGTATAGTGGTGAGTATCTCCGCCTGTCACGCGGTAGACCGGGGTTCGATTCCCCGCCAAGGAGGAACGTTTTGTTCTTCTTTTTTGTCAATGTTTTACAAGGATGTTTTCCAGTTTGTAGAATACAGTAATTGCATTAACATTATTATATAATTCCTTGGTAGTATAGTGGTGAGTATCTCCGCCTGTCACGCGGAAGACCGGGGTTCGATTCCCCGCCAAGGAGGTGCGTTTTTGTTTACAAGGATGTTTTTCCAGTTTGTAGAATACAGTAATTGCATTGACATTATTATATCATTCCTTGGTAGTATAGTGGTGAGTATCTCCGCCTGTCACGCGGAAGACCGGGGTTCGATTCCCCGCCAAGGAGGTACGTTTTTTGTTTATGTTTTCAATGTTTTCCAAGGATGTTTTCCAGTTTGTAGAATACAGTAAATGCATTAACATTATTATATAATTCCTTGGTAGTATAGTGGTGAGTATCTCCGCCTGTCACGCGGCAGACCGGGGTTCGATTCCCCGCCAAGGAGGTACGTTTTTTTCTTCTTTTTTTCAATGCTTTACAAGGATGTTTTCCAGTTTGTAGAATACATATTATTGCATTAACATTATTAAATAATTCCTTGGTAGTATAGTTGTGAGTATCTCCGCCTGTCACGCGGAAGACCGGGGTTCGATTCCCCGCCAAGGAGGTTCGTTTTTTTTTGTTTTTTGTCAATGTTAATTGCATTAACATTATTATATAATTCCTTGGTAGTATAGTGGTGAGTATCTCCGCCTGTCACGCGGAAGACCGGGGTTCGATTCCCCGCCAAGGAGGTACGTTTTTTCTTCTTTTTTTTCAATGTTTTACAAGGATGTTTTTCCAGTTTGTAGAATACAGTAATTGCATTAACATTATTATATAATTCCTTGGTAGTATAGTGGTGAGTATCTCCGCCTGTCACGCGGAAGACCGGGGTTCGATTCCCCGCCAAGGAGGTGCGTTTTTGTTTACAAGGATGTTTTCCAGTTTGTAGAATACAGTAATTGCATTAACATTATTAAATAAATCCTTGGTAGTATAGTGGTGAGTATCTCCGCCTGTCACGCGGAAGACCGGGGTTCGATTCCCCGCCAAGGAGGTACGTTTTTTGTTTATGTTTTCAATGTTTTCCAAGGATGTTTTCCAGTTTGTAGAATACAGTAAATGCATTAACATTATTATATAATTCCTTGGTAGTATAGTGGTGAGTATCTCCGCCTGTCACGCTGCAGACCGGGGTTCGATTCCCCGCCAAGGAGGTACGTTTTTTTCTTCTTTTTTTCAATGCTTTACAAGGATGTTTTCCAGTTTGTAGAATACAGTAATTGCATTAACATTATTATATAATTCCTTGGTAGTATAGTGGTGAGTATCTCCGCCTGTCACGCGGAAGACCGGGGTTCGATTCCCCGCCAAGGAGGTACGTTATTTGTTTTTAATGTTTTACAAATATGTTTTCTAGTTTGTAGAATACAGTAATTGCATTAACATTATTATATAAATCCTTGGTAGTATAGTGGTGAGTATCTCCGCCTGTCACGCGGAAGACCGGGGTTCGATTCCCCGCCAAGGAGGTGCGTTTTTGTTTACAAGGATGTTTTCTAGTTTGTAGAATACAGTAATTACATTAACATTATTAAATAAATCCTTGGTAGTATAGTGGTGAGTATCTCCGCCTGTCACGCGGAAGACCGGGGTTCGATTCCCCGCCAAGGAGATACGTTTTTTGTTTTTGTTTCAATTGTTAACAAGGATGATTTCCAGTTTTTAGAATACAGTAACTGCCTAAACATAATTATATAAATCCTTGGTAGTATAGTGGTGAGTATCTCCGCCTGTCACGCGGAAGACCGGGGTTCGATTCCCCGCCAAGGAGGTACGTTATTTGTTTTTAATGTTTTACAAATATGTTTTCTAGTTTGTAGAATACAGTAATTGCATTAACATTATTATATAATTCCTTGGTAGTATAGTGGTGAGTATCTCCGCCTGTCACGCGGAAGACCGGGGTTCGATTCCCCGCCAAGGAGGTACGTTTTTTGTTTTTAATGTTTTACAAGTATGTTTTCTAGTTTGTAGAATACAGTAATTGCATTAACATTATTAAATAAATCCTTGGTAGTATAGTGGTGAGTATCTCCGCCTGTCACGCGGAAGACCGGGGTTCGATTCCCCGCCAAGGAGGTACGTTTTTTGTTTATGTTTTCAATGTTTTCCAAGGATGTTTTCCAGTTTGTAGAATACAGTAAATGCATTAACATTATTATATAATTCCTTGGTAGTATAGTGGTGAGTATCTCCGCCTGTCACGCTGCAGACCGGGGTTCGATTCCCCACCAAGGAGGTACGTTTTTTTCTTCTTTTTTTCAATGCTTTACAAGGATGTTTTCCAGTTTGTAGAATACAGTAATTGCATTAACATTATTATATAATTCCTTGGTAGTATAGTGGTGAGTATCTCCGCCTGTCACGCGGAAGACCGGGGTTCGATTCCCCGCCAAGGAGGTACGTTATTTGTTTTTAATGTTTTACAAATATGTTTTCTAGTTTGTAGAATACAGTAATTGCATTAACATTATTATATAAATCCTTGGTAGTATAGTGGTGAGTATCTCCGCCTGTCACGCGGAAGACCGGGGTTCGATTCCCCGCCAAGGAGGTGCGTTTTTGTTTACAAGGATGTTTTCTAGTTTGTAGAATACAGTAATTACATTAACATTATTAAATTAATCCTTGGTAGTATAGTGGTGAGTATCTCCGCCTGTCACGCGGAAGACCGGGGTTCGATTCCCCGCCAAGGAGATACGTTTTTTGTTTTTGTTTTCAATTGTTAACAAGGATGATTTCCAGTTTTTAGAATACAGTAACTGCCTAAACATAATTATATAAATCCTTGGTAGTATAGTGGTGAGTATCTCCGCCTGTCACGCGGAAGACCGGGGTTCGATTCCCCGCCAAGGAGGTACGTTTTTTCTTCTTTTTTTTCAATGTTTTCCAAGGATGTTTTCCAGTTTGTAGAATACAGTAATTGCATTGACGTTATTATATCATTCCTTGGTAGTATAGTGGTGAGTATCTCCGCCTGTCACGCGGCAGACCGGGGTTCGATTCCCCGCCAAGGAGGTACGTTTTTTGTTTATGTTTTCAATGTTTTCCAAGGATGTTTTCCAGTATGTAGAATACAGTAATTGCATTAACATTATTATATAATTCCTTGGTAGTATAGTGGTGAGTATCTCCGCCTGTCACGCGGAAGACCGGGGTTCGATTCCCCGCCAAGGAGGTACGTTATTTGTTTTTAATGTTTTACAAATATGTTTTCTAGTTTGTAAATCCTTGGTAGTATAGTGGTGAGTATCTCCGCCTGTCACGCGGAAGACCGGGGTTCAATTCCCCGCCAAGGAGGTACGTTTTTTGTTTTTAATGTTTTACAAGTATGTTTTCTAGTTTGTAGAATACAGTAATTGCATTAACATTATTATATAAATCCTTGGTAGTATAGTGGTGAGTATCTCCGCCTGTCACGCGGAAGACCGGGTTCGATTCCCCGGTTGTTTTCCAGTTTTTAGAATTACAGTAATTGCAGCAGACCGTGGTACAATATCCGTTTTGTCTAAATATGGCAATTATTTTTCTTGCATAAAGAAGAAATGTGTTGGTAATTAGAACAATTCCTTTGGATAATTAATTTTAAATGCATATTTTCTTATAATGGGGTACCTTTAACCGCTATAAGTAGAAACAGGTCTTCATCCTAACGTAATTTGTATCGTTTCATATATAATTTATTTGTGTCTAGTTTTTATTGTGTACCAGTAACTACTATTCAATTGTATATACATTTGATTTAATCCATGCATGAGATTTCAATAATGTAATATCAATAGATTATTGGAGAAATTATTGGTTCCACCCACCTGTAAAGCCTTTTTGATAGGCAGGATGAGTTGAGGGATAACGGGGTGGACCTTGTGGCCCCCATGTGTGAGCATGTCGTGCACCCCTTGGCGGGCCAAGAAGCAGTAAGGGTGTTTGATCTCCGACAGCCCGTCAAAGAAGAGAGGGAGGTAGTGGTGGAAGTCTAGTTTTTCAATCTCCACCTGAAAAAACAAACAAAATCTAATGTCATAATCAATAAAAGTAATGAGTCGTTTAATTAAGAAAATAGCATAATCCATGTATACTATAGCAGAATCTGTTAATATCCGCGGCTTTTTAGTCTGACAGTAAGATCCCTTTGAAAAAAACGACTTGTAGCTGATAAAGACAATCCATCTCATCATTGGAGAATGGATAAATGAAATATTATTAATAAATAGATACATAAATAAATAAATAAATAAATAAATAAATACATAAATAACTAACTAACTAACTAACTAAATAAATACATAAATAATTACAAAAATAAATATATAAATTAATTAATAAATAAATAAATAAATGAATGAATAAATAAATACAAAAATAAATACATAAATACATAAATAAATAAATGAATAAATAAATAGAAAAATAAATAAAAAATACACAAATGATTGTAAATAAATAAATAAATAAATAAATAAATAAATAAATAAATAAATAAATAAATAAATAAATAAATAAATAAATAATAAATAAATAAATAAATAAATAAATAAATAAATAAATAAATAAATAAATAAATAAATAAATAAATAAATAAATAAATACAAAAATAAATACATAAATAAATACAGGCATAATGGCGGAAGTCTATTTTGCATACATACGTGCAAACAAATTATAAGGAAGGTCATAATAATACCAAGTTTGATCAACGAATTTTTGTTTGCACTAAGTACAACTAAAACATCGTGTAATCATAAAAGCATACTGTTTGGTCTATTCTGGTCACATTTACGACATGAATGAAGAAACAAATTTGATTACGTTGATATCTTGCACAATGAAGATGCCTTCAATCACGAAGCAATATAATGATCTTTATTTAGGATCAGTAGGCTCACAATAGATATTTATCTTCCATCTTGAGAGTACGAGCACAAATATTGTGATATTCAACAAAACACATTCTCGCTGGGGAAATTGTGCGCTTGTAATTAATGGTTTCTATAGAAACGGTTCGAGATTGTTTGCTTAATCCTCCTCTAATTTGATAGCATCAGTACTAAGTGCGTCTTGTGCCTATTTTTTTGTATTGGTTAAAGTACAAACAAAAAATCGTAGGAAATGCTCGTTACTAATGCTAAATTCTATGATCTTCATTATTATTTTAGACCTTGTCAAAAGAAAAAAAATAGTTTGCAGCCATATTTCCTCAAAATACAATTATAGAGAAATATTGAAACACATTTTAACTATTGTTATTTTAGTGGTTCTTCTTTTATTGTCAGATAAATTTCTCCATCACTACTTTTGGTAGCAAATAAATTGTTATTCAGGATAAATATAAACATCAAGGTTTCCCTTGACATAAACCTATCATTTTCAAAATCAACCAGTATCTCTTTACCTCGGTTTGTTATATGTTTCTCTTTATATCCAAGTGAATTTTCAAGACTTCCTATACCTCATGAAATATTATACAATTACTATGATTCCTGCTCCATATTAATATTTCATATATCGTCTATAGGTGCTGTAAAAACATTGACAATGTTTTTAAAAAGTGCATTGATTTTTCAAAATAACAAATCATCTTCACTCATGATTAGTTATAATGACAGTTCAACATGTCAACATCTTCACTAGATAAACATTACTAATCAAATATCGCCTTTTAACAAATTGAATAATTACAATGGTTTAGTGACGATGAGGATGGTTTGTTGACCTCTGATGTATGTTGGTGGTATGTGGATTTGGTGATTGTGTTAGTGGTGGAAGTTGGAGTAGCAATTGTAGTGATAGTCGCGGTGTGTTGGTGATAAGGCCTGGGGTAGTGGTGGTGGTGGTGGTGGTGGTGGTGGTGGTGGTGTTGGGGGTGGAGGTGATATTAATGATGTGTGGTGTGGTGGTGTGGTGGTGTGGTACGGTACATTAATGGTGATGATAATGCTAGGGGTGTTTGTGGTGGTGTTTGGGGTAGTTGTCTTGGTTATTGTGGTTGGGCAGGGCATTGATGTAGTAGTCCTAAAGGTAATGTATCTGTGTTGGGGTGCTACACGTCATGACAGGATATGGAGGTCGTGATGGGGGTTGGTGGGTGGGACGGTTTTATAAATCTAATACTCACCTTCCACGCAATCTTGTTATGGCTCGTATCATGTTCGACCATGATGGGGAAATCGCCCCTGTCGTAGAAATGCCTGAAGTCAGACGCCGGTGTAGCCTTCTGTTTGAAAGCTCCCGACTTGGGAGGCGGCTTCACGGAGACGTTGTCTCGACGAGAAAGGGAGGAGAAAGCTGCAGCCTGAATGGGTTTTCCCTGAATACTGCCGCAAAATTTACTCCCGCCAGCGCTACATCCTCCAGTCTTCTTCCCGCCTTGTTGCCGCATCTTTTGCGTGGAGGATGGAGCGCTTTTCGATTGCCTCGGAATCATCGAGACCTCGTTGGTGATGCCATTCACCATGCGTATCCCGCGTGCAGACATTTTAAACTAATTTATCAATATCCACTGCGATGAAATAATCAGTCGAAAGGGATTTATTGGATAAGGCCCTTATCCTGTACAATTAACGAGTCAAATCCGAGTCAAATCCTTTAATATTAAGTAAGCATATAGGCTTATAAACTATAACCTTGTATACACGGCGTACTAGTTTGATGATGCGAATAGGCCTTCTTGGAAGATGGATGGATGGTAGGATGTATGCTATTTGATGAATGTAAACAGCGGTTGAGTTATCTATCGCAGCTCAAAGTAATGATATGTGAAACTCTTCCTTATCCTTCAAGATGGAGTAGATACTGAATAATCGCTGTATAACAGACAAATGATACGAGGAGACTAAATGATATACGACTGTGTTCGTCCGCCTGTGTTATGGAATCACCGTTGCTCCTGGCGACGGGCGCGGCATATGCACGGCTTCCTCCGATAGCAAAATGAGATGCACGCATTCATACCGTATAGAGGCGTGGATTAAAGATGAACGGCGCACAACAGATGTATAAACACGTACATGCAGTAGGTATACATGTCCAAGTGTATCGTTGTTCAAATACCACAATATAGGTGTATGTGTACTGTATAGTTGTGTGTGTTGTGCTCGCTGCATGCGTCCAGTACTTCCTCCCCCTCTCTCTCCCTCTTGCCTCCATCTCTCAACAATGCCGACCTTTTCCCCTCTCACCAGTCCTCATCTATTCCTCCTCCCCTCTACCTCCCATGCACACTCTCTTCATGTATCTCTCTTTCATTATCTTATTATATTAAATATATATAGCATATATACTATCTGATTATCTATATTTCTATCTATCTATCTATCTATCTATCTATATATCTATCTATCTATCTATCTATCTATCTATCTATCTATCTATCTATCTATCTATATATCTACCTATCTATCTATATATCTATATAATGTATCTACTTTATATGTATATACATGTATTGTATGAATGTAATATGTATTTACATATTATCATTTGAGTATCACTCTTCCCAAATTGTACATTTTTTATTTATTTATCTATCTATCTAATTTGTGTCTATCTCCACACCCCGCTCTCTCTGTGACTCACTTTCAACCTCTTGTAAAGTTTAACTCACACTATTCCGTCCCCATCTCTCTCTTTGTTGTTCTATCATGCCCCCTTTCAACATCCTCCCTCACTCTCCCTTTCTTTTCTCCCCCTCTTCCTTGAGTTCCTTCCCATCCCACTCTATCCCTTCTTTTCCTCTCCCTTTCCGCATCTCGATTGTTCTCATGTCAGCATGTAGCTCGCTTGACTACGCATTATTTTGTTGCAATATATGTATCATAGAAACAATATTTCAAACACATTGCATGCTCTATGAAATCATACACTATATACTTTGATGCAAGTAGCTTGTTGCGCCGTGCTTCTTAAAACATCATTATTGCTTATCATTAATGTTATTCCCATCAGTGTTTGTAAATATTGTTGCAAATGACACTGCAATTCGTCTTGTAGCTGTGAATGTGACATTTTGTTGAATAAAATACCATTATTATTATTCAACTCCGAGATCGAGTAACATTTTAAAAACCCTCGTAACTTACTTCGAGCTTTAGCGTTTCTCACACACCTCATTGTACATATATAGCAATATGAGCAAGGAAATTGTTTATTTTCTGTTATGAAGATATGCATGATTGAAATGTTCAGAGCTATAATTATCTAGTGGATAATGCTAACTGTGTACAAAGTGAGTGTAATGAATTGGCGAATATCACTTTTCATTTTCGCTCATTACACGGTCATATGTCATTCATTTACCATGGAATTTTAACACATCAGTCAGTGGAAATATCAGATCACAAAAAATACACATTTTTATCAATCATTTGCTAGTTTTTGCATGTATCTACAAAGTTACCAGATCCCTTCAGTACAATTTCATTTTACAGTGACTCGTTTTATATTCACGAATCGGCTAATACCATTTGCCACATTAATAACATTATTAAGTGATTAGTATGATTATTGCAGA
This sequence comes from Echinarachnius parma, assembly GCA_037951105.1. Taxonomy (NCBI): domain Eukaryota; kingdom Metazoa; phylum Echinodermata; class Echinoidea; order Clypeasteroida; family Echinarachniidae; genus Echinarachnius; species Echinarachnius parma. The sequence goes on from JBAMJV010004047.1 coordinate 81,284, forward strand.
ATTAGGTTTTAATGGAAATATTACTCAAGAGCAAACATTAAATTTAGAACGGATTCAAAAGAGAGTCCTTGAATAATATTGGGAGGTGACTATTACATTGGAAGCAAGAAGAAAACAACTTTGTGAACAGTTTGTAATATCTTTAGAAAAACACCCTGTTTATAATGATTGGTTACCAGTTAAAAGAGAAAATAGATACAATTTGAGAAAGTCGAATAAACATGACACTTTTAAATGTAAAACTTTAAGATTTCAAAATAGTGCTCTTCCTTACCTTGTTCGTATTTTAAACAATATATAATTTTGTATGATCATTTTCTTTTCTTATACATGTATAATTGTGTATGTTGCTGTTTGCATATTTCTTATTTCCTTTTAAACTTTATAACTTTTAATATGTATTATGCACTTTATAAATGTAACAAATGTACAATTCAGCCTTTAGCTGCCAACCATTTGATTAATAAACTCTTTTCAATTCAATTCAATTCAATTCAATACAAATATTTTACGTCATTGTAGGTATATAGGATTTCCTAGTATAAAGACAAGTGCCAATACAACCAACTTCAAAGTGAAAGCGGTTATAGTCTTCGATCAAAATAGCATTTGTTTGCTACATTCAACCTATCAGGAATTCAATAAAATAATTCATAAATAATTTGATATAAAAGGGTCGACGAATTATCATAATTTTTGGATTTCTCATCATAATATTTATCTCATGTATTTGTATTACTTACAATTCTTATAACTATTAACATTTTCTCTTGCTGGATGGATAGAAAATGCTACATTATCTCAAATAAAAACATAAGCACACACTCAAAGACACACGAAATAGTCCATTGTATTATGTATCCAAATCTATTTTAGAAGTATAAATGACGTTAAGATATTTAAAAAGGAAATAATGAAGCTACCGATACTAGATTTATAATTCATGTTCAATTATTGTTTTAGTTATGCAGAAGTATGCCTATTGATTTTCGTTGTTAATTTGGATTAATGTTCGTCTAAAGTAGTACCCCCCTCTTTGTAAATATGTTAATTTCCCCCTCATTTAACTTGTTTGTAATGTATATTATGTATTAGATTATGTATTTATGTATTCCTTCCACGGCCCTGTTGAAAAACAGCTTGTAGCTGAAAGCAGGCATTTTAAAATTGTATGTATACCGTGATTAAATAAAATAAACAAACAAACAAAACATACACCCACACATACACGCACGTCAATACAGAGACAAACACATCACACACAGGTACACACACAGACTCACTCCCACACAAATCACATGTGATACACACACACACGCACACATATTTTGTAATATTTAAAGTAATGATCACTCAAAGAAAAGTATATAATATGTTTGTATATTTGTTTTAATTTGTCATAAACAGTTATTTCGTTAACAAAAATAGTCTGATTTTTTTATTATGAAAATACATGCTTTGAAAATGAAATGTGTATAAGCCTCTTGCCAATAAATGTCAAAGTTGTTATTAAATATTATTGTCAATCAAATCTAGATCTCCCTCATATCATAAATCTTAAACATAATAATGCTTTTAATAGGTGCTGCATAATAATTTTTAACATAATCACTTATTTTGTACTTGGACCTAGATAACACATTTCTAGTGAATGTGATTCTGTTTCATTGCAGACATTTGTTGCGGGGCTCGAAATATAGTTTTGAATAACATATAACAATAACATAGTAAAATTACAAAAAACAAAACAATTTAAACCATAAGGAAAAGGCATGCTTTTCAAAATAGTTTTTTTTTTTTTTTATTGTGACTGGTCTAAAGAATATATATGGGCAACTCCAGCGTCACGGACATTACAAACAGACAGTATTTTCATGACTTTCCAATGCCACTACTAATTCATACCTCTACCTAATGTCTAACTTTTATTTTGATTACAAAGCAAGAGCCTGGTTAAATATGCAAACAAAGTTTCAGAACATTTATCCAATTCGTTACTGAGTAATTCTGCAAAATGTGCGCCGTCACGGACATTACATTTTTTGGACATGACTTTTTGCATCCATATACATCTTTGCAAAAATCTGTGAGTTCTGAGACCTCACAAAGGTGATTTAGGTATTCAATTATAGACAAGGCAATGATGAATTGAATCCAAGTTGGATATTGCGAAACGGGCCAGGTATATGTGATCTAGACAACAAAACGTTGCATCACGGACATTACATTTTTCAGCGTCACGGACATTACAGTTTGTCCGGAGGATTTGATTAATTAAAAAATATACTTTAGAGCACTCAAAAGACTGAAATTTTAATCTGAAAAGGTACTTTGATTATCAGTCATCAAATTTGGTGCCTTAAATAATAAAAATACCAGAAAATTTGGAAAATATAAGGATTTTCCTGAAATTTGCACAGGGTAGTCCCATGTGTGGAGTTTCATGTATGGTTTCCGTTTCTCCTATAAGGAGACACCCGAGAATTAAAAAAATCATGTGAACTGAAAGATATAATCATAGGATCATGTTGTATGGAAAAATAATCCAGAAAAAATCAATAGGATTTGAAATAGAGCCAATTGTTTTTTTGAGTTCATGTCCACTTTTTCGTGGAATTGCCCATATAATAGTGTAAAACAATGTTCACTTATCAAAATTATGTTGTTAAGCAATAGTATGAGTTGCATGACCTTATTTGCATAAATTACCATTAATATGTAAATGAGTCTATTAATAAAAACAAAAAAAACATTTTACACCCTTTCCTAGACATGCATTTTTGGTTATATTCTTGATTTTTTTTTCATTTCAATAAAAATCATACATACATCTGATATAAGCAAATATTTTCTGTTGAAATTACAATACACAAACTTAAACATTATTTCGAAAAGCAATTGCATAGATAAAGATCAGTAAATAAGTGCACTTGAACAACAAAAGTATAATCACAAACTCAATACAACCTTGCATTTTTCATAATTTCATGATTGTACAATGAATGAAGAGATTTATGTGTTTAATAAAAACATGAAAATAAAAATAATGACAATAATTGGACCATCCCAAACTGACATAAATAAGCCTATGTAACAATATATTTTGAAACTGTCTGAACTTACTGTTTAAAGTACATGCCATGGACCTTAGAAAGATAGTTCCAACCTCAGAGGACAAATATCTACTCAAAACTAAACAAAAAGTACATAAAACTAATTGAAAAAAGCTTAGATGCTAAACAAAGAATACACTTGTTGAACAATGACTTCTACAGAGATAATACTTCATATGGTCAACGTATGCTTATATGTAGAAAAATAAATAAGAGAATCCACTTTTAGCAAAAAACATGATTCTCCAGATCACATATCGTGTAAATTGTGTAATTGTTCTCAACTTACCAAAATAAAATTTCACAAAAATGGGAAACTTCTATCCTCCTTCTTAATAACACTGTTCCTTTATAATAGGACATATTTGTATTAACTTGTGCTACATGTATCTTGTACACATGTTAATTACGATTATGAAGCACATATTCATATGTAATTTACAGCATTAACCAACTGAATTATGAAGCATTTGTTTATACTAGTAGTCTACATTACCAGCTGATGGACCCCACTATTTATTTTTGATGATCTTGTTTTTGGTACACACACTATTGTAATGTATTAGCCTGTCCGATGTACTATGCAACAATGTTTTTGCACTCATTTTATGCTGTACATAAATATCAAACAATTAATCTGAGCCCAAAAAGCAGTAGAGTGCCAACAACATTATGGCAGTTTGAACCTGGTGAGAATCGTGCGTGTCTTTGCTGCCGATGATGACGTCATATGCCAGCTGCTGCATTTTTACCAAAACCTAATTTTCTTAAGTACAAAAGCAGTTATATGAGGTTGAACATGTCAAAATGCTAGACCCATTGGTATACTTTCACGTTTTTTTTTCTAACAAATAAAATGAGAAACAATTGAACCCTTATTGCAGATCGAGTTGCTCGAAGATGTTATGATCGCCAGTGATTTTAAAAGGATCGATTTGTGTTGTTTTTGAGAGAAAGTTTTTTATCTTACCTCACAAGTGATAGGTCTTTCACCAGTATGCGTCATGTTAATTTCGTTATAATTTTCATAGGGAAAGCATTTGAACATATATGCTGCAAGTCATGTTTTTTTAGATCACATTTCTGGAAAGGCATTTTAATAAACAAACATGAAGAGTGTAAGGTCTTTAAGCAGTATGTGTTCTCATGTGAACTGTTAGACTTGTTATCGGGGGAGTAAGCCTTTGAACATACATTGCAAATGAAAGGTTCCTTACTAGTGAGGAACCTCAGCTGGTTTTCTAGATCACATTTCTGATTGATACCCTTTGTATGCATGCTGCAATCAACAGGTCATGCACCAGTGTGTGTCCTCAAGTGCACGGTTGAGTCACTTTTATTGGTGAAAGTCTTTAAACATACATTACAAATTAATGGTTTCTCAACAGTATGTGTACTCAAGTGTATCGTTAGGTGACCTTTTTGGGAGAAAGTCTTTGAACATATCATGCAAATGAAAGGTTTTTTTTCCAGAATGTGTCCTTATGTGTATTTCTAGAGCACCTTTCCCAGCGAAGCCCTTTGTACATATACTGCAAGTAAAACGACTTTCGCCTGTATGTAATCTCATGTGGCTAATAAGATTACAACTCCGAGAGAAAGCTTTTGAACATATCTTGCATTTAAAAGGTCTTTCACCAGTATGTGTTCTCTTGTGTGCTACAAAATCACCTTTCCAAGAGAAAGCCTTTGTACATATCTTGCATTTGAAAGGTCTTTCACCAGTGTGTGTCCTCATGTGTTGTATCAGAGTATCTTTCCGAGGGAAATCCTTTGAACATACGCTGCAAATGAAAGGTCTTTCTCCAGTATGTGTCCTCATATGTGTTACTAGATTATCTTTCCGAGAGAAAGCCCTCGAACATACCTTGCATTTGAAAGGTCTTTCACCAGTGTGTGTCCTCATGTGTTTTTCTAGATCACCTTTCTGTGAGAAACCCTTTGAACATACGCTGCATATGCGAGTAGAAGGTCTCGCACCAGTATGTGATTTCATATGTAATGTAAGATCTCTTCTCTTTGAGAAAGCCTTTGAACATACCTTGCAAGAGAAAGACTGTTCATCAGGTCTGGTATGTGTTTCCATTTCTGTTGATAGATTAACATTTGATGATAAGGACGACTTGTTATCATGTGTTTCAATGTGTTTCTCACAAGACTGTTCATATTTGTGTCTCATCAGATCCATGTAGTCAAGGAATGTCTTTGAACACAGGCTGCATTTATAGAGTCTGCTACCATCTGTGTCACTATCATCACCCATTATTTCTAAATGATCCTCTTTAAGACCCTCCTGAAGGGTCTGCCTTTCTGCCACTCCTAGATTTGGAGAGGTATTTATCTTTCCAGAAGTAATCTTGTCACCTTCCTGGTGACCAGCATTTTCTGCAAGGGAACATGAGAAAATTATTTGATATGTTAGCATTTTCTCATGATGTCATTAGTATGTGACTGAATAGTTTCCTGGATGTCACACGTGAGAGGGTCTAGACCCCTAGACATAGGTACAGGTCTAAAGCTGCATGAAAGAAAACACTGTACACATGAAATTTTCAATGGGGTAGCGTGAAATAAAATTTGTTTTTGTTATGTTTGTGTGTGTCTGTTTTTTCTGACCAGTACGTGTTCTCACATGAATTGTTAGATTAAATAATTGGGAGAGAGCCATTAATTAACTGTAAGTGAGAGGTTTTTTTCAGCAGTGTGTGTCCTAATGTGTCTTGTTAGAGAACTTTTAGCACAGAAAGCCTTTGAACATACATGGCAAGAATACTGTCTTTCACCAGTATGTGATCTCATGTGTTGTTCTAGATTATATTTATGAGAGAAACCCTTTGAACATACGCTGCATTTGAAAGGTATTTCACCAGTGTGTGATCTCATGTGTTGTTCTAGATTAGATTTTTGAGAGAAGCCCTTTGAACATACGCTGCAAGTGAAAGGTCTTTCACCAGTATGTACTATCATGTGTTTAACCAGATTACCTTTCAAAGAGAAAGCCTGTGTACATACCCTGCATTTGAAAGGTCTTTCACCAGTGTGTGTCCTCATGTGTTTTTCTAGATCACCTTTCTGTGAGAAATCCTTTGAACATACGCTGCAAATGAAAGGTCGTTCTCCAGTATGTGTCCTCATATGTGTTACTAGATTATCTTTCCGAGAGAAAGCCCTCGAACATACCTTGCATTTGAAAGGTCTTTCACCAGTGTGTGTCCTCATGTGTTTTTCTAGATCACCTTTCTGTGAGAAACCCTTTGAACATACGCTGCATATGCGAGTAGAAGGTCTCGCACCAGTATGTGATTTCATATGTAATGTAAGATCTCTTCTCTTTGAGAAAGCCTTTGAACATACCTTGCAAGAGAAAGGCTGTTCATGAGGTCTGGTATGTGTTTCCATTTCTTTTGATAGATTACCATTTGATGATAAGGACGACTTGTTATCATGTGTTTCAATGTGTTTCACACATGACTGTTCATATTTGTGTCTCATCAGATCCATGTTGTCAAGGAATGTCTTTGAACACAGGCTGCATTTATAGAGTCTGATACCATCTGTGTCACTATCATCACCCATTATTTCTAAATGATCCTCTTTAAGTTCATTAGTGTTTATGCTTGATTGAATCCTTGAGCTACATGTACCCGTCTTGCCTCCTTGAAGGGCCTGCTTTTCTGACACGCCTCCTATATTTGGAGAGGTGTTTATCTTTCTGGAAGTAATCTTTTCAACATCCTGGTGATCAGCATTTTCTGCAAGGGAACATGACAGAATTAGGTTATGATTAAGCATTTGCTAATGACGTGATTAACATGTGACTTGTATTAGTTTCCTGGATGTCACATGAGACAGTATTTAGACTTACATGTCTAAAGCTGCATAAAAGAAAACACTATTCACATGAATTGTTAAGATTACAAAATGGGAAGAGAGCCGTTAATAAACTGCCAGTTACAAGGTTTTTTCAGCAGTATGTGTCCTAATGTGTGTTGTTAGAGAACTTTTAACACAGAAAGCCTTTAAACATACATGGCAAGAATACTGTCTTTCACCAGTATGTGATCTCATGTGTAGTATCAGAACATCTTTTCGAGGGAAGCCCTTAGAACATATGTTGCATTTGAAAGGTCTTTTACCAGTATGCAATCTCATGTGATTTATCAAAGCATCTTTTCGAGGGAAATCCTTTGAACATGCACTGCAAGTGAAAGGTCTTTCACCAGTGTGTGATCTCATGTGTTTAACCAGAGTGCCTTTCAGAGAGAAAGCCCTCGAACATAACTTGCATTTGAAAGGTCTTTCACCATCATGTGTCCTCATGTGTTTTTCTAGATCACCTTTCTGTGTGAAACCCTTTGTACATATGCTGCAAGTGAAAGGTCTTTCACCAGTATGTATCCTCATGTGTACTGATAGATGCCTCTTATGAGAGAAAGCCTTTGAACATATGTTGCAAGAAAAGGGTCTTTCACCAGTATGTAATGTCATGTGTTGAACCAGATTACCTTTCCGAGAGAAAGACTTTGTACATAGCTTGCATTTGAAAGGTCTTTCACCAGTATGTGATCTCATGTGTTGTTCTAGATTAGATTTCTGGGAGAAACCCTTTGAACATACGCTGCAAGTAGAAGCTCTTGCACCAGTATGTGATCTCATGTGTACTGCAAGACCTCTTCTCTTAGAGAAAGCCTTTAAACAAACCTTGTAAGAGAAAGATCGTTCATCTGGTCTGGTGTGCGTGTTCATGTGTTTTGTTTGGATACAATTTGAGGATAAGGACCCCTTGTTATGTGTATTCATGTTTGCATCTAAAGTATCTCTGTTGCCAATAACCTCAGAACCAACACTACTCTTGTTCAGGTCCTCACAAGCCTGTTCATATTTGTGTCTCATCAGATCCATGTTGTCAAGGAATGTCTTTGAACACAGGCTGCATTTATAGAGTCTGATACCATCTTTGTCACTATCATCACTCATTATTTCCAAATGATCCTCACTAGGTTCATTGGTGTGTATTGATGATTGAATCCTTGAGCTACATGTACCCGTCTCACCCTCCTGAAGGGTCTGCCTTTCTGCCACTCCTAGATTTGGAGAGGTATTTTTCCTTCCAGAAGTAATCTTGTCACCTTCCTGGTGACCAGCATTTTCTGCAAGGGAACATGAGAAAATTATTTGATATGTTAGCATTTTCTCATGATGTCATTAGTATGTGACTGAATAGTTTCCTGGATGTCACACGTGAGAGGGTCTTGACCCCTAGACATAGGTACAGATCTAAAGCTGCATGAAAGAAAACACTGTACACATGAAATTTTCAATGGGGTAGCGTGAAATAAAATTTGTTTTTGTTATGTTTGTGTGTGTCTGTTTTTTCTGACCAGTACGTGTTCTCACATGAATTGTTAGATTAAATAATTGGGAGAGAGCCATTAATTAACTGTGAGAGGTTTTTTTCAGCAGTGTGTGTCCTAATGTGTCTTGTTAGAGAACTTTTAGCACAGAAAGCCTTTGAACATTCATGGCAAGAATAAGGTCTTTCACCAGTATGTGATCTCATGTGTCTTGTTAGAGAACTTTTAGCACAGAAAGCCTTTGAACATTCATGGCAAGAATAAGGTCTTTCACCAGTATGTGATCTCATGTGTTGTTCTAGATTATATTTATGAGAGAAACCCTTTGAACATACGCTGCATTTGAAAGGTATTTCACCAGTGTGTGATCTCATGTGTTGTTCTAGATTAGATTTTTGAGAGAAGCCCTTTGAACATACGCTGCAAGTGAAAGGTCTTTCACCAGTATGTACTATCATGTGTTTAACCAGATTACCTTTCAAAGAGAAAGCCTGTGTACATACCCTGCATTTGAAAGGTCTTTCACCAGTGTGTGTCCTCATGTGTTTTTCTAGATCACCTTTCTGTGAGAAACCCTTTGAACATACGCTGCAAATGAAAGGTCGTTCTCCAGTATGTGTCCTCATATGTGTTACTAGATTATCTTTCCGAGAGAAAGCCCTCGAACATACCTTGCATTTGAAAGGTCTTTCACCAGTGTGTGTCCTCATGTGTTTTTCTAGATCACCTTTCTGTGAGAAACCCTTTGAACATACGCTGCATATGCGAGTAGAAGGTCTCGCACCAGTATGTGATTTCATATGTAATGTAAGATCTCTTCTCTTTGAGAAAGCCTTTGAACATACCTTGCAAGAGAAAGGCTGTTCATGAGGTCTGGTATGTGTTTCCATTTCTTTTGATAGATTACCATTTGATGATAAGGACGACTTGTTATCATGTGTTTCAATGTGTTTCACACATGACTGTTCATATTTGTGTCTCATCAGATCCATGTTGTCAAGGAATGTCTTTGAACACAGGCTGCATTTATAGAGTCTGATACCATCTGTGTCACTATCATCACCCATTATTTCTAAATGATCCTCTTTAAGTTCATTAGTGTTTATGCTTGATTGAATCCTTGAGCTACATGTACCCGTCTTGCCTCCTTGAAGGGCCTGCTTTTCTGACACTCCTATATTTGGAGAGGTGTTTATCTTTCTGGAAGTAATCTTTTCAACATCCTGGTGATCAGCATTTTCTGCAAGGGAACATGACAGAATTAGGTTATGATTAAGCATTTGCTAATGACGTGATTAACATGTGACTTGTATTAGTTTCCTGGATGTCACATGAGACAGTATTTAGACTTACATGTCTAAAGCTGCATAAAAGAAAACACTATTCACATGAATTGTTAAGATTACAAAATGGGAAGAGAGCCGTTAATAAACTGCAAGTTACAAGGTTTTTTCAGCAGTATGTGTCCTAATGTGTGTTGTTAGAGAACTTTTAACACAGAAAGCCTTTAAACATACATGGCAAGAATAAGGTCTTTCACCAGTATGTGATCTCATGTGTCGCACTAGAGCATCTTTCCGAGAGAAATCCTTTGAACATATGTTGCATTTGAAAGGTCTTTTACCAGTATGCAATCTCATGTGATTTTTCAAAGCATCTTTTCGAGGGAAATCCTTTTAACATACGCTGCAAGTGAAAGGTCTTTCTCCCGTATGTGTTCTCATGTGTTTAACCAGAGTGCCTTTCAGAGAGAAAGCCTTTGAACATAACTTGCATTTGAAAGGTCTTTCACCATCATGTGTCCTCATGTGTTTTTCTAGATCACCTTTCTGTGTGAAACCCTTTGTACATATGCTGCAAGTGAAAGGTCTTTCACCAGTATGTATCCTCATGTGTACTGATAGATGCCTCTCATGAGAGAAAGCCTTTGAACATATGTTGCAAGAAAAGGGTCTTTCACCAGTATGTAATGTCATGTGTTGAACCAGATTACCTTTCCGAGAGAAAGACTTTGTACATAGCTTGCATTTGAAAGGTCTTTCACCAGTATGTGATCTCATGTGTTGTTCTAGATTAGATTCCTGGGAGAAACCCTTTGAACATACGCTGCAAGTAGAAGCTCTTTCACCAGTATGTGATCTCATGTGTACTGCAAGACCTCTCCTCTTAGAGAAAGCCTTTAAACAAACCTTGCAAGAGAAAGATCGTTCATCTGGTCTGGTGTGCGCGTTCACACGTTTTGTTTGGATACAATTTGAGGATAAGGACCCCTTGTTATGTGTATTCATGTTTGCATATAAAGCATCTCTGTTGCCAATAACCTCAGAACCAACACTACTCTTGTTCAGGTCCTCACAAGACTGTTCACATTTGTGCCTCATCAGATCCATGTTGTCAAGGAATGTCTTTGAACACAGGCTGCATTTATAGAGTCTGATACCATCTTTGTCACTATCATCACTCATTATTTCCAAATGATCCTCACTAGGTTCATTGGTGTGTATTGATGATTGAATCCTTGAGCTACATGTACCCGTCTCACCCTCCTGAAGGGTCTGCCTTTCTGCCACTCCTAGATTTGGAGAGGTATTTTTCCTTCCAGAAGTAATCTTGTCACCTTCCTGGTGACCAGCATTTTCTGCAAGGGAACATGAGAAATTTATTTGATATGTTAGCATTTTCTCATGATGTCATTAGTATGTGACTGAATAGTTTCCTGGATGTCACACGTGAGAGGGTCTAGACCCCTAGACATAGGTACAGGTCTAAAGCTGCATGAAAGAAAACACTGTACACATGAAATTTTCAATGGGGTAGCGTGAAATAAAATTTGTTTTTGTTATGTTTGTGTGTGTCTGTTTTTTTTTACCAGTACGCATGAATTGTTAGATTAAATAATTGGGAGAGAGCCATTAATTAACTGTGAGAGGTTTTTTTCAGCAGTGTGTGTCCTAATGTGTCTTGTTAGAGAACTTTTAACACAGAAAGCCTTTGAACATTCATGGCAAGAATAAGGTCTTTCACCAGTATGTGATCTCATGTGTCGCACTAGAGCATCTTTCCGAGGGAAATCCTTTGAACATATGCTGCAAGTGAAAGATCTTTCTCCAGTATGTGTTCTCATGTGTTTAACCAGAGAATTTTTCCAAGGGAAATCCTTTGAACATATGCTGCAAGAAAAGGGTCTCTCACCAGTATGTGATCTCATGTGTTTCACCAGAGTGCCTTTCAGAGAGAAAGCCTTTGAACATATGTTGCATTTGAAAGGTCTTTTACCAGTATGCAATTTCATGTGATTTATCAAAGTATCTTTCCGAGAGAAAGACTTTGAACATACGCTGCAAGTGAAAGGTCTTTCTCCAGTGTGTGTCCTCATGTGTTTATTTAGATCACCTTTCTGTATGAAACCCTTTGTACATATGCTGCAAGAATAAGGTCTTTCACCAGTATGTGATCTCATGTGTTTGACCAGAGTACCTTTCAGAGAGAAAGCCTTTGAACATAACTTGCATTTGAAATGTCTTTCACCAGTATGTGCCCTCATGTGCTTTTCTAGACCACATTTCTGTGTGAAACCCTTTGTACATATGCTGCAATTGAAAAGTCTCACACCAGTATGTGATTTCATGTGTAATGTAAGACCTCTTCTCTTTGAGAAAGCCTTTGAACATACCTTGCAAAAGAAAGACCGTTCATCAGGTCTGGTATGTGTTTCCATGTGTTTTGCTAGCTTGCCATTTGATAAGGACCCCTTGTTATCTTGCGTAATAATGTGTGCATCTACCATATAATCTCTTTTTGTAATGACATCAGAAGTACTCTTGTTCAGGTCCTCACAAGACTGTTCACATTTGTGTCCCATCAGATCCATCTTGTCAAGGAATGTCTTTGGACACAGGCAGCATATGTAGTGTCTGCTTGGGTATTTGTCTTTTTGATCACTCATCACCAAAGGATTCTCACTAAGTTCATCAGTGTTATTTCTTGATTGAAGCCTTGAGCTACATGTACCTATCTCGCCATCCTGAAGGGCCTGTTTTTCTGGCACTCCTAGATTTGCAGAGGTATTTATCTTTCCAGAAGTAATCTTGTCACCTTCCTGGTGATCAGCATTTTCTGCAAGGGAACATAAACAAGTATTTAAACATTTGCTAATGGTGTCATTATTATGTAACTTGAATTAGTTTCCTGATTGTCACATGTAAGAGAGGTTCTGAATATCCGATGGTAAAGCTGCACAAAAGAAAGCACTATTCATGTGAAATTTCATGTGGAATACAATAGCATTAAATATTTGATTGGTTGGGGGGGGGGGGGGGGGGGGGGTGGTGGATAAGGCACACACATCTGCTATGTATTTGTTTGTTTTTTACCCATTTGTACTGTACCCTTATTTAAAAAAGTTGTTTTGCCAAATTATTTGGAGGGTCAGCTACTGACTATCCAATAGGTATGTGGTAAAGAACAGATTTGATGCAAATGCTAGAGATATGATGACCTTTCTTAGACAATTCAGGACTATGCATGATCAATAATTAAACACATGGTTGTTGCATTGCTGTGACAAGCGATTTTGATTGATTAATTTAAAATAATTAAAAATCCAAATAATATATTCTATTGCATTTAATTTTGACTGTATGGATACTATGCATGACATGCGCAACAGTGAATGTATTTTGACTGCCTTTCGCAACTCGTCATGATACTTAAGTTAGCGGTCACGGTCAATGACGGTCACGTTATTTTGATGTGAAGCAGTACTGGACGCTAGATCACCCGTTTCAAAGCTGTGTTTCCTGAGAAATGTTTTTGTCCTGCCACAGAAAACTCTGCTTCCCTCTTTTGACTATTAAGTTGTCTTTGTTTTGTCTAAATTTGATTGAGCTACACTGATGTATTAAGACATCTGCCAGACTGCCATCCATTATCACTAAACTCCATAGAGTTTTTTTTTTTGGGGGGGGGGGGGTGGATACTGTCCTAACAGGTCAATATCCGGGAGCAATATGGCCAGAGGAAGCTATTTAGGGACGGCTTAAACATTGAAATAGGCCATAAAATATTTGGAGAAGACTTACACATTAACTAGAAACATTTTAAAATACAATAAAGATTTTTAAAAGAAACTGTCCACCGTTTACAAGCCCCCCAAAAAAGTGTATTGTAAGATTAACTTTTGGAGGAAAAAGCCTTTAATCGTACCCTGAGTGTGAAAAGTTTTTTTCAGCAGTATGTATTCTCATGTGTCTTGTTAGAGAACTTTTCTGAGAGAAAGCCTTTGAACATGCATTGCAAGAGAAAGGTCTTTCTCCAGTAGGCCTATGTGTCCTCATGTGTCTAACCAGAGTGCTTTTCACAGAGAAAGCCTTTGAACACACGCTGCATTTGAAAGGTCTTTTACCAGTGTGCAATCTCATGTGATTTATCAAAGCATCTTTCCGAGAGAATTCCTTTGAACATGCACTGCAAGTGAAAGGTCTTTCACCAGTGTGTGATCTCATGTGTTTTTTTAGATCACCTTTCTGTATGAAATCCTTTGTACATATGCTGCAAGAATAAGGTCTTTCACCAGTATGTGTCCTCATGTGTTTAACCAGAGTGCCTTTCAGAGAGAAAGCCTTTGAACATACATTGCATTTGAAAGGTCTTTCACCAGTGTGTGATATCATGTGTTGTTCTAGATTAGATTTCTGGGAGAAACCCTTTGAACATAGCTTGCATTTGAAAGGTCTTTCACCAGTATGTGAGCTCATGTGTTGAACCTGAGTGCATTTCACAGAGAAAGCCTTTAAACATACATTGCATTTGAAAGGTCTTTCACCAGTGTGTGATCTCATGTGTAGTTCTAGATTAGATTTCCAGGAGAAACCCTTTGAACATATGCTGCAATTGAAAGGTTTCGCACCAGTATGTGATTTCATGTGTAATGTAAGACCTCTCCTTTTCAAAAAAGCCTTTGAACATACCTTGCAAAAGAAAGACCGTTCATCAGGTTTGGGAAGTGTTTTCATGTGTTTTGCTAGCTTGCCATTTGATGAAAAGGACCCTTTGTTATCTTGTGTATTAATGTGTGCATCTGCCATATAATCTCTTTTTGCAATGACATCAGAAGTACTCTTGTTCAGGTCCCCACAAGTCTGTTCACATTTGTGTCCCATCAGATCCATGTTGTCAAAGAATGTCTTTGAACACAGGCTGCATTTATAGAGTCTGATACCATCTGTGTCACTATCATCACCCATTTTTTCTAAATGATTCTGTTTAAGTTCATTGGTGTGTGTTTCGGATTGAATCCTTGAGCTGCATGTACCCGTCTCACCCTCCTGAAGGGCCTGCTTTTCTGGCACTCCTAGATTTGGAGAGGCGTTTATCTTTCTGGAAATAATCTTGTTACCTTCCTGGTGATCCGCATTTTCTGCAAGGGAACGTGAAAAAAATTATTTGATATGTAGGCATTTTCTCATGTCATTAGTATGTGACTGAATAGTTTCCTGGATGTCACACATGAGAGGGTAAGACATATAGGTCTAAAGCTGCATGAAAGAAAACACTGTACACATGAAATTTTCAATGGGGTAACGTGAAATAAAATTTGTTTTTGTTATGTTTGTGTGTGTGTTTTTTTTCTTACCAGTACGTGTTCTCACATGAATGGTTAGATTAAAAAATTGGGAGAGAGCCATTAATTAACTGTGAGAGGTTTTTTTCAGCAGTGTGTGTCCTAATGTGTCTTGTTAGAGAACTTTTAGCACAGAAACCCTTTGAACATTCATGGCAAGAATACTGTCTTTCACCAGTATGTGATCTCATGTGTAGTATCAGAACATCTTTTCGAGGGAAGCCCTTAGAACATACGCTGCAAGTGAAAGGTCTTTCACCAGTATGTATCCTCATGTGTTTTTCTAGACCACTTTTTCGTGTGAAACTCTTTGTACATATGCTGCAAGTGAAAGGTCTTACACCAGTATGTATCCTCATGTGAACTGATAGATGCACATTTTGAGCAAAAGCCTTTGAACATATGCTGCAAGAAAAGGGTCTTTCACTAGTGTGTGATTTCATATGTCTAGCCAGAGCTCCTTTCAGAGAGAAAGCCTTTGAACATAGCTTGCATATGAAAGGTTTTTCACTAGTGTGTGTCTTCATGTGCATAAACAGAATGCCGCTCTGAGAGAAAGCCTTTGAACACACCTTGCATTTGAAAGGTCTTTCACCAGTGTGTGTCCTTATGTGATTGTCTAGATCACATTTCTGGGAGAAACCCTTTGTACATACGCTGCAAGAATAAGGTCTTTCACCAGTATGGGATCTCGTGTGTTTGTCCAGAGTACCTTTCAGAGAGAAAGCCTTTGAACATAAATTGCATTTGAAAGGTCTTTCACCAGTGTGTGTACTCATGTGTGTATACAGAATTCCTTTCTGAGAGAAAGCCTTTGGACATACCTTGCATTTGAAAGGTTTTACACCAGTATGTATCCTCATGTGTACTGATAGATGCACGTTTTGAGAGAAAGCCTTTGGACATACGCTGCAAGAATAAGGTTTTTCACCAGTATGTGATCTCATGTGTTTGACCAGAGTACCTTTCAGAGAGAAAGCCTTTGAACATAAAATGCATTTGAAAGGTCTTTCACCAGTGTGTGTCTTCATGTGTTTATACAGAATTCCTTTCTGAGAGTAAGCATTTGAACATACCTTGCAAGAGAATGTTCTTTTTTCAGCAGTATGTGTCCCAATGTGTCTTGTTAGAGAACTTTTCCCAGAGAAAGCCTTTGAACATACATTGCAAGAATATGGTCTTTCACGAGTGTGTGATCTCATGTGTTGCAGCATAGCATCTTTCCGAGGGTATTCCTTTGAACATACGCTGCAAGTAGAAGGTCTGGCACCAGTATGTGATTTCATGTGTAATGTAAGACCTCTCTTTTTCGAGAAAGCCTTTGAACATACCTTGCAAGAGAAAGACAGTTCATCAGGTCTGGTATGTGATTTCATTTGTTTTGATTGAAAACCATTAGATGATAAAGACCCCCTGTTATGTGTATCGATGTTTGCATCTAAAGTATCTATGTTGCCAATAACCTCAGAACTATTATTACTCCTGTTCAGTTCCACACAAGACTGTTCATATTTGTGCCTCATCAGATCCATGTTGTCAAGGAATGTCTTTGAACACAGGCTGCATTTATAGAGTCTGCTGCCATCTCTGTCACTATCATCACCCATTTTTTCCAAATGATCCTCACCAGGTTCATTAGTGTGTATTTCTGATTGAATCATTGAGCTACATGTACCTGTCTCACCCTTCTGAAGGGCCTGCTTTTCTGGCACTCCTAGATTTGGAGAGGCGTTTTCCTTTCTGGAAATAATCTTGTCAGCTTCCTGATGATCAGCATTATCTGCAAGGGAATGTGTACAAACGTGGTTCATGAATTTACTAATATTTCATAAATCCTAACTGGTCATTATACTAGAGGAATCTGACAAGGTTGAAGCTATTTAGGGATGGTTTCAACACTGAAATAGGCCATAATTCTTCCTTCCAGTATTTATTCCTCCGATATGCGGAGATCAGCAGCGAACCGCAGGGCCTAGTACAAGTCAAAATTGGACGGTGTAGCATAGTTACAGCAATTATACATAATGATGACGTACATTAACAATTTTCAAATTATATTGCAAACAAAGAGATGTCAGACGAGAAGAGACTAATGATGATAGAGAAGATAGGGCGAAAAGATTATATTCATTGTCAAGGTCACTGAGTCATCTCCATGAAAAGCTTGGAGCGCACAAGGTAGGAGACCCAAAGCGCGAACACGGCATAAAAAGGCCAAGCAGTATAAAGAAATGAGGACAGGGCAAGCTGCTAGAAGATTACAGTGTCTTCAACAGCAAGAGAGCAAAGCCTACACGTCCCATCACGGTACTTCCCAAGGACAACAAGACGACTTCATATTTTGTATTTGTTGAATACATTTTCAAATGCAAATTCTCTTCCCTACCTGAATTTTTTGACTTGGCTTTGACTCGGCATGTCCTTCTTGTTCCATGCAGTGATGGATGATTGGTCTTCTCTCCTGGGATGTCTGCATCCGTTGCTTGTTTCTGAAGCTCAGTTGCAGTGGTTCCATCTTTCTTGCATATATCGCATTTCATGGCAATGTTCTGCAATGTTCCATCCAAGGAATACTGGAAATGTCTACCTCGCAGTACCTTGTGACAGTCTTGACATTTAGCAAGCGTTCTCCTAGTGTGCCTTTCTTGTACCACAACTTTGGCCTTCTTGAGTTCAGGAAGTTTCTGGTTGATCCTTCTGGAAGCGGATGAGAGCTTACTTTTTGCTAAGAAATCAATTTTTCCAGCCGATTGTTCATCACCACCTAAATAAAACAAGACACACAATAAAATACATCAGTACAGATATATGGGATACAACTCACACAGTGATTATATTTTGATTTTCTCTTTGAGATTCACTTATATTTTATGTAAGTCTGCACATGTTCTGTAAATATATTTTTGTTATTATGAGGATCTAAATGGATCAGTAGAGATACTAAACCAGCCATTCATGACTAATTGACCGCTTGTAACAAAGACAAACAAATATGCGCTGGCAGAGACATACAAAAAGAGTAGCGATTTGGTTAACGGTTACTTATAGCATGGCAATTTACATGGCAGGGCTAGCCTTACCCAATACTTTACTCTCTATCTTTGTTATGTATGAAGCTGTTGATTAGACATGAATGGCTGGCAAATTGGTTGATTAAGGGGCAAGTATGGATCTTGTAGTAAAATACCCAAAGTTTGTGCATTTTCTATGTGGGCAATTCCACGAAAAAGTGGACATGAACTCAAAAAAACAATTGGCTCTATTTCAAATCCTATTGATTTTTTCTGGATTATTTTTCCATACAAAATGATCCTATGATTATATCTTTCAGTTCACATGATTTGTTTTATTCTCAGGTGTCTCCTTATAGGAGAAACGGAAACCATGTACATGAAACTCCACACATGGGACTACCCTGTGCAAATTTCAGGAAAATCCTTATATTTTCCAAATTTTCTGGTATTTTGTATTATTTAAGGCACCAAATTTGATGACTGATAATCAAAGTACCTTTTCAGATTAAAATTTCAGTCTTTTGAGTGCTCTAAAGTATATTTTTTAATTAATCAAATCCTCCGGACAAACTGTAATGTCCGTGACGCTCAAAAATGTAATGTCCGTGACGCAACGTTTTGTTGTCTAGATCACATATGGGCCAAAGCCAAAAGTAGTCAACCCAAGGGTACAAATTTCAAATTGAAAAAATCATATTCTTTCATGTATGATAGGAAAGGTGGGTATCTGCAGTTTCCGGAACTGTGTTCGGCTAAGCACACCGTCTCTCGGATTTCCTGTAATACACTTTTAAATAAAGAAAAGCGCCCTCACAGCGCGACGGGACGGAATTTTGAAAAAATTGATTTATAAAAAAACTAAGATTCATTCTAGAAATATAGAAGTGTTTTTGGATAGCTCATGCATAGGACAATTGTACCACCTACATTTCGTATAATACTGCCCTCTTTAGTTGGGCAAAAAATTGCCTTATTCTGACATTTTTCCGTCCCGTCGCATTTTGACATCTATTTTTTAGCGTCACTCAATATAAGAGCAGTTATTTATTGCCATCTTCTCTGAAGTATCAATGAATTCATGCCCGAACACTTTTATGAGGTTAGAATTTCATTTCCTCTTTTCAGAAAAATTCTATGAGGCTTTGACATTTTCGCGACGGGATGGAAATTGCGCGACGGGACGGAATTCTATCCAGATTAAATCCCATTTTCAATGCAATTTCATCACAAATTTTCTTTCTTCTGTATAGTTGAAATAGAATAAAAAACAGTTTCATGTATTTTTGCTTTAAAATGAACTAATTTGCTAATTAACTAAAATTTATTTTGAGAGGAAAATATTCACATTATTTGGGTGGGAACCCTCCTCCATAAGCTATGTACAGCAGTGCTTCCACACTTACTATACATTTTTTTTCAGATTTTTTTTAATTCAGTTTATTTTGAAATCCAAGCAGCAAATGATAAAAAATGCTATTTTAGCTAGTAGTATGTAATTTTTATCTTAAAACATTAATAAATCTTTTTAAAAAAAGGAAATAAATTTGTATACAAAAAAAAAGCCATTTGTTTTGTACATGGTCCAATGGGTAAAATTAGTAATTTTCTCTTTTTACTGTGATATCAATACTAAATATGCTTAAAACTATTTTGTATTGGCCATTAGGTGAAATAAATGTTTAAAATGGCAAAAAAATTCATGAGGGATTGAAAATTATTGCAATTGAAAAATTTGCCATTTGTTTTGTACATGACCAAATTTCCGTCCCGTCGCGTTTCCGTCCCGTCGCGCCGACACCACATTACAAAAATTAAATTAAAAAAAAAAAATATTGATGTGGAAGCTTAGCTTTTTCTTGTGTTGAGACTGAACATTCATACCTTTCTTATGATGCATGGCAGGATTTAACTAGGATTTTACTTTTGATAGAAAACAACATTGTTTGCAAAACAAAAAATTGTGTCATTCTATCGTTCCGTCCCGTCGCGCTTCAAAAACATGTAGTTACCATGGCAACAGACTCATAAATTTTTCAATTTTTCTGTCCATGTAACAACCAAATTTTATCCAGTCACATCTTAATTTTTGTTTGTATGATCAAAATAGCTATCAAATTCCGTCCCGTCGCATTTGCCCATACTTTTGGCTTTGGCCCATATATACCTGGCCCGTTTCGTAAAATCCAACTTGGATTCAATTCATCATTGCCTTGTCTATAACTGAATACCTAAATCACCTTTGTGAGGTCTCAGAACTCACAGATTTTTGCAAAGATGTATATGGATGCAAAAAGTCATGTCCAAACTAGATGGATCTTCGACTGCGCGCAGTCGAAAATGATGCCTCCGCCATTACGCAATTTATTTATATCAAGCCCAAATCAACATGTACACTGAATTAATTCTGTCAACTCAGTTTTGATGGTACTCTGTCTTTTAGATCTTGACGTATCACAATTATGGGCTATAAGTGACCTTGACCTTTGCCCTCATGACCCCAAAATCTAATAAGATCATCGGCCCCCCAAGATACATACATGTACCAAGTTTGGTCAGAATCCTTCAATCCGTTCTTGAGATAACGCGATCACGAGCTATTTTTGCATATATAATGAGCTCTGTGACCTTTGACCTTTGATCTCATGACCCCAAAATCTAATCAGATTATCGGCCCCCCAAGATACATACATGTACCAAATTTGGTCCGAATCCGTCAATCCGTTCTTGAGATAACACGATCACTAGCTATTTTTGCATATATATAATGAGCTCTGTGACCTTTGACCTTTGACCTCATGACCCCAAAATCTAATAAGATCATCGGCCCCCCAAGATACATACATGTACAAAGTTTGGTCAGAATCTGTCAATCCGTTCTTGAGATAACGTGATCACGAGCTATTTTTGCATATATAATGAGCTGTGACCTTTGACCTCATGACCCCAAAATCTAGTCAGATCATTGGCCCCCCAAGATACATACATGTACCAAGTTTGGTCAGAATCCTTCAATCCGTTCTTGAGATAACGCGATCACGAGCTATTTTTGCATATAATGAGCTCTGTGACCTTTGACCTTTGATCTCATGACCCCAAAATCTAATCAGATTATCGGCCCCCCAAGATACATACATGTACCAAATTTGGTCCGAATCCGTCAATCCGTTCTTGAGATAACACGATCACGAGCTATTTTTGCATATATAATGAGCTCTGTGACCTTTGACCTTTGACCTCATGACCCCAAAATCTAATCAGATCATTAGCCCCCCAAGATACATACATGACTTAAGTTTGGTTAAAATCCGTCAATCGGTTCTTGAGATAACGCGATCACGAGAACGGGACGTACGGACGTACGGACGGACGGACAACCCGAAAACATAATGCCTCCGGCTACTTCGTTGCGGAGGCATAAAAATGTAATGTCCGTGACGGCGCACATTTTGCAGAATTACTCAGTAACGAATTGGATAAATGTTCTGAAACTTTTTTTGCATACTTAACCAGGCTATTGCTTAATGTAATCAAAACTAGATGGATCTTCGAATGCGCGCAGTCGAAAATGATGCCTCCACCTTTACGCAATTTTGCATATATAATGAGCTCTGTAACCTTTGACCTTTGACCTCATGACCCCAAAATCTAATCAGATCATCGGCCCCCCAAGATACATACAGGTACCAAGTTTGGTCAGAATCTGTCAATCCCTTCTTGAGATAACGCGATCACGAGCTATTTTTGCATATATTATGAGCTCTGTGACCTTTGACCTTTGACCTCATGACCCCAAAATCTAATCAGATCATTGGCCCCCCAAAATACATACATGTACCAAGTTTGGTCAGAATCCTTCAATCCGTTCTTGAGATAACGCGATCACGAGCTATTTTTGCAAATGAGCTCTGTGACCTTTGACCTTTGACCTCATGACCCCAAAATCTGATCAGATCATCGGCCCCCCAAGATACATACATGTACCAAGTTTGATCAGAATCTGGCAATCCCTTCTTGAGATAACGCGATCACGAGCTATTTTTGCATATATAATGACCTCTGTGACCTTTGACCTTTGACCTCATGACCCCAAAATATAATCAGATCATTAGCCCCCTAAGATACACATATGACCCAAGTTTGGTGAAAATCCGTCAATCGGTTCTTGAGATAACGCGATCACGAGAACGGGACGTACGTACGTACGTACGGACAACCCGAAAACATAATGCCTCCGGCTACTTCGTTGCGGAGGCATAATAAAAGTTAGACATTAGGTAGAGGTATGAATTAGTAGTGGCATTGGAAAGTCATGAAAATACTGTCTGTTTCTAATGTCCGTGACGCTGGAGTTGCCCATGTGCATCACCCTCCCTCCCTCCCCAGTTGAATTTAGAAAAACAATAAAAACATAAGGGCAAACAACAAAGTAGACAAAAGAAAGAAAATATTAATGTGCCTAGTCAAGTAGACGCTAGGAAGACACATTTTCATGAATACATTTTTTTACATTTTACATTCGTGTGCCAGTGCCCCTTCAATAACAACTTGTTTGTGCTCTACATCAAATCTTCTGAAAAGGACCATTAACAAATAGATTCTTGCAAAATCATTGACGTGATTAAGAAAATGTTACTTTATGAGTGGTTCAAGTATTATAATGAAAAGAACTTTAAGTCAGTTTGTTCAAGATCTCAATCTTGCAAGTTGATGAATTTACCTTCATTGGTAGTTCCTTCCTCAGTTTTTATCTCCATCGGCACAAACTCTCTCTGCTGATCATGTGATACACCAGGTAGTGTCATGGCAATGGACTCTCCTGTTGATCATGTGATATCTCTGAGATACCTAGAGAACCCTCAGGCGGTGCATTAAGACGACTTTCCACTGCAGATGTACCTGCATTTCAAATGAAATTAAACTCATTAAAGGCACTGCATATCGTGATGGCAGAATGGCTTGAATTATCAGCTTACAGATAATACTTCATTTGAGGGCATCTTCGAGTTCAGTTAAACAGGTCATAAACCAAACTTGAGCAAACTTCATACATTTACATTGTATAGTGCTGTAACCGATCATCGGATCGGCATGCCGATCACGATCCGATCATACATGATCGGACCGTTTTTGCCGATTTCCGATCATTCAGAAAAAATCGGAAGATCGGATCGGCAAAAAAAAAAAAAAAAAAAAAAAAAAAAAAAAAAAATCCGTTTTTTTTTCTTTGGAAAATGATCCCCAAAAACATATTTTGGGAATATAAATGAATGCCAAAGCAACATATATCCATATGAATAAGCCCAAGGTAATCTTGTATGGGTATGCTTTCATTTAAAACTGATTACCTCTCCTTTTACAAAATTACTCACGCCGATTTTGAGCTTAGTCCATGTGATTAATTTGGCGTAACCTTTAAGAATCACATGGGACTAAGCTCAAAATCGGCATGAGTAATTTTGTAAAAGAAGAGGTAATCAGTTTGAAATGAAAGCATACCCGTACAAGATTACCTTGGGCTTATTCATATGGATATATGTTGCTTTGGTATTCATTTATATTCCCAAAATGTGTTTTGGGGGATCATTTTTTTTTTTTTTTTTTTTTTTATTTTTTTTTTTAGCCGATCATC